>JAJJMA010116364.1:0-10126 GCA_023529015.1 Papaver nudicaule
AGCAGGTCCATTCGATAAATAATCTATCAATCGAAGAACGCAATCAGGCAATGAACAATCAATCTGGGGATCCTTTAAAGAGAGAAAGGCAAAATGACAATGGCAGGTATGGCAACGAGGGCAAATTTGGCGATGACAAGTACCACGATAACATAAAATACAACTACGGTAGAGGAGCGAGCTCTCGGGGAGAATACGAAAGAAATAACACCCGGCGAGGACAAGAATGAAGTAGAAAGTTCGGAACCCCTCGGTCAGGATTCCCTGCATTCCAAGACAGGAAGCTCCCAAAGCTGTGTGTATCCATCGAAGAAGCGCTTCGAACCATCGAGCAATCTGAGTTTGCAAGCGAAATGAGGTACCCGAGGAGTAGGGGTAACCAGCCCAAGCACACTAAGAATTCCGGGATTACTGTCAATTCCATAAATTCTATGGACATACAACAGAGGACTGCGTCACAACACAGGATCAAATCTATTTCTTCATCACCAGGGACAAGTTCAAGCACCTCTTGGAGCTACCAAAGCCACCCCCGAACCAACCTCAGCCGAAGAAGGAGCCAAAACACGAGGCTTATGTCATCACGGTCGATCGGAACATCCCGAGGTTTAGCGATTGTAACTCCATAGTCCACGCAGACACCTGCAGGCGAGGCCCCGAAGGAATCCAGACAGACTGAATTCACAAAAGAAACTTTGAAGGAGAAGAAATATTTAGTGTAGCCATGAAAGGACACCTCGGGGAGTGGCAAAAGCAACCAATTTTCTTCTCTGCGGCGGACATCCCTAATGAAGGAAGGTTGCACAATGACCCTTTGGTCATTACATTACACATCGAAAAGACAGCTATGTCAAGAATACTGGTAGACCAAGGAAGCTCCGTAGATATACTCTTTGGACGAACGTACGATAAGCTGCTTGGAAAACATTTCCTTGGTACCCTCTTCATACAACATATATGGATTCAACGGGAAGCCCTCAACACCACGAGGAGAGCTATCATTAATGATCCATGTGGGAAGTCTGGAGAGACCAACACTATTCTGTGTGGTCGATATAGAATCCCCTTACAATGTTATTGTGGGAAGACCTTGGTTACATAGCATCATGGGTGTAGCCTCCACGCTGCATCGAAAAATCAGATTCCCTACTCCACTTGGGATTGCAGAGATACCTGGTGACCCTACCGAAGCTCGTATGTCTAACGAGATAGATGTCCAAGCAAGAGAAGGAAGCCAGGATTGCCCGAAACAGGCCAAGCACCCAAAAATCACGGATACCAACATAAAGGAATTCATAGCTGAAGTTGAAGCAGGGACGGCAGACACGGCCATAAAAAATACAACAACCAGCAAGCAAGGCACCCGACCTACCAACAAGGGGAAAGGTCATTACCTTAACAGGGAAAAGTTCCTCGTCGCAACTAGTAGCATCCAAACTCCGAGTGAATCGTCAAACCTCGGCAACGAAGGCAAAAATACGCCACAAGAACAATTCTGGGCAGGGCCCTATGTAATTAAGAGAGCGTTCGGGAATGACACGTACAACCTGGTTAACCTCGAAGGTCAAAAGCTAAGTACCCCAGTCGAGGGAAAGAACTTGAAGCACCTTAATTAGAGCGTTATATGTAAGCAACACAATGAAATAATATCTAAATAAATAGAGAAGCTTGATTGATCTAAAGTTGCACTCTTCGATACATTCCATTTTCAAACTCCAGATCCTACCAGAACGGGTAACAAACCTAATCTGGCTAGGCACACTTACAAAGGATTTAGCGCCACAAAAACGAACTGGCCATGCCGCCATATCTCCCCTAGTGCCTCGTCGCAAATAAAAGGCTCTAACGCCAAGGCCTAGACGCCAAAAACATAAAAAGACCTCGAATAGCAGGCACAGAGCTGATGTTCATATAATCCTTAAGGGCCCTACGAGATATATGACACATTCCTCTACCCACAAGACACCACGTTAGCAGTGGGTACTTTGTATCTAGGCTAAATAAGCTGATGATACCTTTGGACCCACTACTACACGACCATGAGGACCTCTCTTTCTGAGGCGTCGGGGGGACGATAAATGGGATTAACATCTACCTTTAAAGGTGGATGGAACCCCGAGGCAGCTGATTCGCTCACATTCACGGGAGTGGTAGGCGAATTACGCAGCCGAGAGACCTCCTCTGAAAACCTAAAACATAGCCTCGAGGAGGGGCTAACGAGAAACAAATTGGTCGAATTCTAGGCCGCGACAGGAGAATAATACCATGTCTAATCTCCAGCCTTGACCGGCACTCCCCCATCGAGTTACTTTATTATTGAAGCGCAAGCATAGCTGCTACCCACCATAAGTTCCTCACTTTACTTGGGGCAAATAGATTATCAGAACACCACCATGTTCTCTCGGAGGATACCCTGTATCCTCGATAACCACCCAGTACACCGAGGCAACACGGGTACATATGCCCTCGATAGCCTTTATTTGTTTTAAAACAAGAAAGTAGCTAAAAGCCTTTGGGGAAGGGTGATCCGTAAGCCCCCACTAGCTTGGTTTACTGTCTCCCACGTCGAAGTAAGCCCTGAAGTTGCACCCCGAGTAGCCTTAGGAGCCTAGAATATAGCAACGGCAACTTCGTACTTACTCATGAAGTTTTCAACACGCATACAAATTAAAAAGAAAAAATCAAACTCCACTCAAACGACAAAGGCTTCTCCATAGACGTAGTCAACACTGCTTACAAGCACAAAAATGGGAAAAAGCCAAGCAAAAAGGAAAAAACAAAGGCTTCGCTGCTACAACACGTGAGCAACTTCATTAGACGGCACAATGCGACGAGGGGAGGGATCTCCAAACCTTCCATGTCCTCCCATAACTTTTCTTCAACCTCCAGATCCTCTTCATAAGTTCGAAAGCCAGAGTGATCTTGCCTAGAAGGAGTGAGTTCCCTAATGGGCTCAGACTCACTTTCGCTCTCCTCACTGTATGCGGCTGAGGATTCTTGAAATAAATAGCAGCTCCCTTTATCAAAGATAACACCCGTACCACCACCAGTACTCGGCACTTCGACGCCACCAAGATCCTGTGCGGAATTATCGGCAGAATCGACAGTCTTGACTAAAACATAATCCTTCGGACTATCCTGGGGATTGCTCTTCGAATCGTCCTTCGAGCCTTCCTCTGGAGAATCCTTCGAGCCACCTTTGGGATCATCTTTCGGATCATCCTCCGAATCACCATCGGAATCGTCCTTAGAATCACCCTCGGAATTCCCTTTGGGATGACCTTTGGAGCCATCTGAGTGATCATCATCGGAATCATCGTCGCCATCATCTTTGTTATCTTCAGGACCTTTGTCTTCAGGAATTCTCCTCTTGAGGAAGCAAGTATTCGTCGCCTAGAAGTATCGCGTCAGCATCCCTTGCACCAATAGCACCATAAGTAGGAGGCTCAACGCCGATGACTCTAAAGAGCGCACGACCATGCCTTCGACAGGCCATGCTAGTAGCCAAGGAGGTAGTCAAAGCAAATCGAGTAAGCAGTTCTTCGACAACTTGCCCATGCTTTTACTGATGGTGAACGAGGGCAAAGCCAGTAACTATATTCCTAAGGTCCTGCTGACACTTGAGGCGAAAATCTCGTTCAGCAGTCATTTTCTCAACACTCATCTTCACATCCTCCGAGAGGCGCTTACGTTCGAGCTCCAGCTCTAGGGAAAGCATGTTCACGTCAGCTATTCGGCGTCGATGTTCCTCGGACAGTTCTCGCAACAATTGTTCTACCCTCCTTTCAAACTCCAACTTCTGGTCGGCTCCAAGCACCAGCTGATTGGCAACTTCGTCCCTTGCAGCCTCGGCGTCTGCATTCTTTTTTTGTAAGTTGGCTTCTATGCCTGCACGAACAAAAGCAAACAAGTGGAATTGAGATGGCAGACCATAATCTAAGGATGCAGTGAGCATAAAATAAAAACAATCGGGGTTAGTGCCCTACTTTCTTTAACAATCATATACTCAGCCACTTCATGCTGATTGGTAAAGCGAGGTTGGGAAGCCCTTTGCCTAATATCTTCAGAAGAGACCACTCCTAGCCTAGCAAGTAGCCGATACTCATCAACCATTTGAGAAAAATGGCTGTTCGATTTCTTGGCCTGGGCCAGCTCCATGTTTATGTCATCAACACCCTTCTTCAAAGCATCGTTCCTCGTTGTCAGCTCTCTGTTGACATTTTTCAAGGAGGCCATTTGGACCTTCAAATTCTTGATATCTTGTTCTAGGTTTCTAATTACCAACCTACCAGAGGCACTGATCGAGCTTTCCTCACGGGCAGCATTTCGCTCTTGTGTCAAACGATCTACATCTAACTGGAAAAAGTGATTCTCTCTAGCAATAGTCTCATTCCTATTCTTTTCCCCCTCAAGAAGACGTTCGGTCTTCGTATGTCTTTTATTCTCCTTGATTAGCAGGCCCTCAGCCTCTTGCCTTTTCCTTCTATAATAATCACAATCATCCAAGGCTTTATTTTTCTCTCCTACAAGTTTATCAATCTCGCTTCGGTGACTCCTACTACCAGAAGAACTGTGCGAAGGTTTCCGACCATCGCATTGATTGCTTAAAGCTAGCTTGGCTTCATTGAGTTTTTTCTCGCTTTCTTCCAGCTCGCCTTTTGAAAGCAGCAAATCGTTCTCAGAACAATGGCTACAAATAGAACGCAGCAAATACAAAAAACAACAAAATCCTTACCTATCAGCTTTTTCCTCTCAAAAGCACTGCGAGTCTTCTCTTTGGCAAGCTCTTCCTGCATTCGCAGGAACTTTCGCTCATAGTAATCAGCTTCACCATACAAGCCGAAGGTATAAGACAAATGGCCAGAGGCATGGTAGTCACTCTGTCAAGATATTACGCACCAGCATTTAGTATATATATAACCAACACACAACAAACGCAAAGCAAAATCACCATTTGAAGCATAGCTAAGCTCTCTTCATAAGACAAAGGCGGATGACGAAGATCATAATCCATTCTGGGTCAGTCTCCACCGATAACGTTGCCAAGCTTTTCGCAAAACTCAGGATCCAAAGGACAGCCCAAAGGATCAGAGGCATAGGCACCAAAGCGAGATGAGACCTCCATGGAAAAATCACTTGGATTATGATTCTCAAAAAGCACCTCTTTGAATCTCTTAGCAGTATATGGCTGCCCATATTTACCAGTATAGCTAGGAGCTGGTGGAAACCTTGAACCACGAGGCAAACTCGTAACCAATTCCTTCGAAGAATCCATCTGAACAGTCGAACCGTCCCTTCGGGGAAGAAGAAGGTCAACCACCGGAACAATCTTCTTTTGGGGAGCAGGTGGTTCGGCTGAGGCAGCAACAATGGTAGTAGCAACAACCATGTCCGAGGCAGAGGCAGGCGCACTTGGCAAAATGACATTCGGCCCAACGACTGCAATCTCCTCGGTGGCTCTATCGGCAGTCGGTGTTTCAGAAACCTTCGGTAGTAACAGTTCATCAGTAACAATCATAACCACTCTCTCCTCCGATGGTTTCGTTGTTACTCGGCGACGATTCGGCAACCTGGCCTCGGCGGACTTCTTAAAAACAAACTTCTTACGAGGCCTGGCAACTTCCGTCTCCTCACCATACTCAAAACCTAGTAGATCACTGTGCAGGCTCAAATTGACATCACAAGTAGCGTTTCCCTGCAAATGAGAATTCGTCTTACTCAGGAAACAAATAGAGGCAAGTATTAATACTCTTTCAATGAAAACCATACCTCAAAAAAGGTATTTGTTACCTGCTGCATAGTCTCCTCATCCGCTCGGGAACGCTTCAGGCTACCCCAAGTACCCACATAAACAACTTTACCTTTCCTCAAAACTTGATGATATAGCCTTTTCTCTTCGTCAGAAAAATGGATCTTAAACAAATGTCGAGTAGAGAACTCGTGACCCACCTCGAATTGGCTCCGAGGAAAGAAGCGCCCAGCATCCTTCCATCCTCGGAGGACAGGACCCTCCAAGAGCACAGGCTCCGAATATCAATCTTCGTCCATGGAGTAGTCTAAAGTCCCTGGAATTATATTCGAACACCCCTTCACAGTCCGAAAACTAACACCCCAAGGGGCAAGCCCGTTATCTAATGTTTAAAACGACTCATAGTGAAGAAAGAAGTTTTGAGCGGTGAAATAAAATCTCTCTAGTAAGCTAGCCTCGGAATTACCTTCGGAGCGGGAAACCCATTGATTAAGAAGATGAATAGAGCTACAAGTGAGCTGCATCACACCCCGAGGACTGGGAAGGGAACAAAGAATTTCAAGAAACAAAGGATTAGAAGGTTGGTAAAGAGGAGGAATCAACCCAACAAAAATTTGATGAAAGGTAACCAAGAGCTTGTTTTCGTTGCACTGAAACTCTTCAACTAATTCTGGAGTCAACCGGCTGCCTGGAGAGCCAATGGCTTATATCTTGAAGGAATCATCCTTAAAACCAAGGTTCTTCATCATCGAGATAAGAACGTCAACTGTGGAAGGAAACGACATGAAATAAGGAGTAAGGGAAAAGAAAGCAGAATTCGCCGGCGCCGGAAGTTGCAGAGGCAGAATCGATCAGAAGCCTAAGGGATGATAAAAGGAGAAAAACATTTGTCTTTATGAAGCTTTGAAAAGACTAAAGCAAAGGGTCTTAAGGGAAAACGTCTAAAAAGCTCTTGATTAAAAGATAAGAATTTTGAGGTTTCCGGCAAGGAACGCCGGTTCAAAGGAAGAAGAGTACGAAGGGACTAAAATTTTTAGAGGGAGAAAACTGAAACTTAAAATAGTGAAGGAAAACTGGCGCTTCCGGTGAGAAGGTGAAAAGGTAGCAAAAATCTCAGGAACATGCAGAACGTGTCATAAAACGTCACGCTTGGCAGATAGTGGGGGGCATGGCGAGAGGAGTAGGACGAAGAAGAAATTTCCTTCCCAAGCATCTTCGATACAAGGAAAGGAAAGAGGCAAACTGTGGAGGGTAAAACACCCTCGGGACACGTGTCAAGATCAGAAGGACCGAGCCTTCCCCCAAGATATTACGAGATACCCCACTTACTCCAGTCTCCCACTCTTCCACTTCTTCCAATTCTTACGAGATCAGTTGGAATTCGATTGCTATAAAAATAACACTCGACCAGTTTGGAAAATCAAGAACAATCAGTTCAATTCAGTGCAATACAATCAATTCATCTCATCGATAATTGATTAACTCTCTCTTCTCATTCAGCATTCAATATCTAATGAGAACTGAATATCCATTCTTTTAGCAACTTTATTCACAACATCACAGAAATCATAGCAACTTTCTGATCTCATCTTTCTCTACTTCCCTCCCTTAAACCAACCCTATTTTCTCTTCTTGTAACTGAAGCAATACTCGAACGGCCATTTCTTGGTTTAGGCGAGTCTTGTTCCCTCTTGACCTTTCGAATACCAATACAACTTCCTTTACCCCTCATATTCTCTTTATTGTTTTACACCTAAAACACACACCTACTCTCAGACTTCGGACTAGCTGGTACAGACAATATGACCCTAATACGACTATTCGTCACAAAGATTTCCCCTAAGTATTCCTACGCCTCCAACCACAACAAGGTGGTCACGCACATGTAATCCCCTAGCAAACAGACGTTCTTTACTGTCTTACGCAAGAGTTTCCTCACAGCCCGTCGCGAGGACTATCGCTACGCGACCTCCAATCAGACGATTACAACCTTATGGACAACAACCAAATAACGGCACAGATCGCTAGATGATATCCTTGGTAACTAACAAATATTTTACCGAAGTTGTTTTACACCAAGAGCGAGGATATTTAAGTTTACTTGTGGAGGGTAAAACACCCTCGGGACACGTGTCAAGATCAGAAGGACCGAGCCTTCCCCCAAGAAATATCGCAGCCTTGCTTCGGGTTAACCTACAGAGTTTCCCCGAGGTAGAACATGGCGAGGAAAGATTCGCACCAGTCATCAAAGGAAAGAAACACGAGGACATCTTCGGAGTAATCTCACCGAAGTAACTGCCTTACTCGACAGGCTCTGACACCACCACGATTAAGTAGTCTGTCTTATTAGCTGTAAACCACTCAGACTCGGCCTATATAAGGCGAGCTCGAGAAACTTTGTAAGGGTTGGATTTTTGGGTGTAACCTAAGTGGTGTGAGTGAGATTAGGTCTGTATCTCCTCTAACTCCTTAGGATCATATCCATGTATTAGTTTGGCAGAAATACAATTCATAGTTATTCTTATCTCCTGTTATCTGTTATGAAAACGATCTTCGACATTTATCTTATGGTCTTCGTACTATGCATTATACATAAATAAACTTTGGTTTGGTTAAGATTTGATTGTTGTAGAGTATAAAGTACCTATGCAGATTTTATACTCGCACAGTTTGGCGCTAGAAACGGGGACTGATTAAAACAACTTAGGGTTTGCCTGTGAATTAGGGTTTTCAAATTCTTTCGGGATTTTTTTTTCTAGGGTTTCTAAAAAACTTCTTCTCAAAAATGTATTTTCATCATATTTTCATTACAAGCTCCATCACCTTGGACGTCTAAAGATCTTCAAAGCTTTAGCACGTTCAAGGGTTTCGAGCAAATCATCAGTATGTTAAGATCAAAGTCTCTTTAAGGATTTCAAACCTTGAAACACAGAGAACTAATCGAGAGCATATCAAACTTCCTCAAAAGTTCCAGAAAATACCCTAAAAAGGCTTGTTCTATAACTACTTTACGAAAAATATACTTAGGGTTACTTTGGGGGTTCTTAGTACCTAATCTATATTTGGAAATAAACTTCGCAACTCTCGCACTCAGAGCGTAAAACTCGGAAAGAGACGGTTCACCAAAACCTCCCAGTTGGGAAGGTAGATTTGGACAAAGCCAGATTACAGTTAGGGATTGGCCAAAACGAGTATAATCCATGCTAAAATCTCGCATGATAAAATCTGTTACAGCAGATAGACATACCTGTCAGATCGTATACTGCAATAGCCGCCTTGGACCTCACGGGTTTTTTGTGTTTTGTAGGTCACAATCAGCATGATTTCGAAATCCGATCAGATGCCGAAGCAAAAAGTGGGTTCCTCGAGACAGGGCACAGGCTCCTCGAGGCACAATACCAGATTCTCAACAAGCAAAGGACTATCACCAGAGGTGGCAGCAAGTACGGTCCAACACAGGGAACGCATAAATGAAGACGAGGTACACATCGAGGACCTAGGCCCAGATGGAGAAGGGCTCCCAGAGGGTAATGCACCACCTCAACAGCAAATACAAGAAGAGGATGTTGAGAATGACGAAGGCGAAGGCGAAGATGTCATGCCAGCACACCAGCCCACCGAAGAAGCTACGGCGAGGGCTGCACAGTTCAGGAAATTGATTCTCAAAAATAGGAAAATAAGGAAGCTAAAAATGCAACTAGCAGAGGCAAATAAGAAGGCGGCAGAAAAGTCGGCTTCAAACTACAAAGGAAGCAGCGAGGGGCATTCTCGCACACACACTGTATCTCAGTCAAAGGGGGACTCTGCGTCAAGGAGTTACACCAAGATCAAGGGCGACGGCGAAGGCCATGAAATTGTGGTACCGAGCAAGAGAACTGAGCCCAGTATTCGTCCGAAGGGAAAAAACACAAACTCGGTCAACGAAAACGAACAAGCGCAGAAGGACGCCGAAACACAGGCGCTGCAGCAAGTAATGTTGGATCAAATCAAAAAACTTCGAGCTGAACTTTTTGATAACAGAATGCAATCAAGTGATAGGATAAAACTGACACAGGCAATAAATGATGTCAATCGCTCGCCGCTAAGTCCAGAAATTCTCTCTAAAGCCATTCCGGTAAAATGCACCATGCCAACCTTCGCATCAATCTTTGATGGCTCGGGAGACCCAACTTTGCACATCAAAATGTATCTACGAGTGTTATTGACTTATGTTGATAAAGACGAGGTGCTTTGCAAGTATTTTCCTTCTAGCTTGAAAGGGGAAGCCTTGGCTTGGTACGATAACCTAACAGCCAATTCGATCTCGTCTTTCGAATAACTCTCCAAAGTATTCATACTTCACTTCTTATACAACAACTCATCAAAACCAGGAGTCGA
>JAJJMA010116420.1:0-20565 GCA_023529015.1 Papaver nudicaule
CGAGGACGAGGTTCTCTGCAAATATTTTCCATCCAGTTTGAAAGGAGTGGCCTTAGCTTTGTATGATAGCCTACCAGTATGTTCCATTTCACCATTCGAGGAGTTGTCCAAGGTCTTCATACTTCATTTCCTCTACAATAACTCATCAAAGCCTAGATAGGGTGGAGAAGCTGTTCAGTATTAAAGTTAAACCCAAAGAATCTACTAAAATCCTGACAGAGAGATGGACCGCACAATGCGTGGAAGTGGGGAACGAAGCCACATAAAAGGATAAAGTCTGAGGTTACTTGAATGCACTCGATAAAGTGCATCCTTTGTATGAGAAGCTTTTCTCGGAAAATGTCGAAACCTTGCAGGATCTTCGAAAATACCAAAGGTGGCGAATTACATTGAAAGAAATCAAAAGAGCAGGCAACTCAAGGGAAGGAGAACATCTCGAAGCTAGTGCACTCGATCAACAATTTATCCTTGGAAGAGAGAGACGAAGTCAAGAGGCTTGTGGAGCCTTTAAAGAAAGTACTACTCGGAACAAGTCAAGATCAATATACGAACATTCAAGTGGGGGATTCCTCCAAAAGAGAACGACTGAACGATGATGGGCGATATGGAAGCGAATGGCAGATATAATGATAACAGAAGACATAATGACAACAAAGTCAGTATTAAAGTTAAACCCAAAGTATCTACTAAAAGCTTGACAGAGAGATGGACTGCACAATGCGTGGAAGTGGGGAACGGAGCCACAGAAAATGATAAAGTCCGAGCTTACTTGAATGCACTCGATAAAGAGCATCCTTTGTATGAGAATCTTTTCTCGGAAAATGTCGAAACATTGCAGGATCTTCGAAAACCAAAGGGAGTGAATTGCATTGGAAGAAATCAAAGAGCAGGCAGCTCAAGGGAAGGAGAGCATCTCTAAGCAAGTGCACTCGCAACAATTTATCCTTGGAAAAGAGAGACGAAGTCAAGAGGCTTGTGGAGCCCTTAAAGAAAGTACTATTCGGAACAAGTCAAGATAAATATACGAACAATCAAGTGGGGGATTCCTCCAAAAGAGAACGACTGAACGATGATGGGCGACATGGAAGCGAAGGAAAATTCAATGATGGCAGATATAATGATAACATAAGATATAATGACAACAGAGCCATTGATTCGCGAAGAGGATACGAGGGGAGTTACCAAAGCAAAACGTTTGGAGTACCAAGGCCAGGATTCACTCTTCAAGACAGGAAGCTTCCGAAGCTCAGCGTACCCCTCCAAGTAGCCCTACAAAGTATCGAGCAGTCTGAATCAGCAAGTGAGATTCAATATCCAAAAAACAAGGGAAATCAGCCACCACACACAAGGAACTCGAGGGATTTATGTGAATTCTACAAATTTTATGGGCATTCTACTGAGAACTGTATCACGACACAAGACCAAGTTCACTACTTCATCTCAAAAGGAAATTCAACCATCTTCTAAAACTGCCGAACCCACCTCCAATCCTGCCACAACTAAAAGAAGAAAAGAAACATGAGGCATATGTAATAACAGTTGATCGAGATATTCCAAGATTCAACGATTGTAGTTCGATAGTGCATGCAGAGGTCAGCGAATGTAGTTTCAGAAGCAACATTACAGACATAATCCATAAGAAAGGTATTGAAGGGAAAGAGATAATGAGTGTAACAATGAAGAAACCCCTCAAAGAGGGGCAGAAAGAACCAGACTTCTTTTCTTCTTTACACAATGATTATAAGTATTTAGAACTTATGATCTCGGTGATGGTAAGAAAATGAAAAGGACTGAGAGTTTGAAAGAGTAGTACAAAATTTACAGATAGTGAGTTTATTTAGTCTAAGCGATTCTATCGAACAAGAAGAAGACTGGGAGAGAAGGGAAGAGAAAGTTGTTAGAGCTATGCAACCCAAAGAAGATCCAACAAAAGATCCAACCTCCAATGGATTTTCCTATGATCTATTCATCATTAAATAAGATTGCTAAAGCGCCTAAATTGGGAGTGGTGCAAGTATCGAATGGACTAAAATGGGGGGAGGTGGCTCGATGTCTGGAGATTAAGTTCAATTGGAGGCATTTTATTGACCTCAAAATTCTTAATGAATATACAACAACATTTGAGGTTGATGATGAAAATTTGTGGGTTCAGTTATGGTCTCCAATGAAGTGGGTGTACAAGGGTGCTGATTTCAGAGTCGCACAATGGAGTGGTAGAGTGCCAATAATGCAAAGTAAGAATGGGGCTACTATGCAGTACCAAGAGGTCAAGAAGGTTCAGTGGAAAGAGAAGGATCTTGCTTCATTACCTAAAAAGGGACTCAATATGGAGGCTCATCAATTGATTCCAGTTCAAAGTATGTCAAAGCTACTCAAATTGGTACAGATTAGAGGGATTTCATGTAAGTTCTAGAGGTACAATCTTTTTAAATCCTTGGGAGGTGATTTAGGAGGCCTGGCCATGGTGGATGAAGCAACTTTGAAGCTTGAAAACCCTGAGTTCATCAGAATTGCAGTGAAGGGTATTTTGGAGGATATTCCGGCAGCAATGTTGTTTGAAGATGGTGGTCAAAGGTATGCTGTAACGGTGGAATGGGATTACAGATTTGCTCCTTCATAAAAGGAAAGTCTTGAGGATTATATACAGCTGGTAGAATTTTAAAAAAATTCAAAATATGAAAAGTTCAAATTCCCAAAATTCTGTTAGAGTCGTTATTATGAATCGGAAGCTGAATAACTCGTCTGACTCAGTTAGGATGGATGGCTCGTCTGATTCAGTTCCAGTCAGCTCACACCAGACTGAAACCGAAAGTAATTGGGCTTACAATCCAACTCTGATCGAGATTATGCATAAACAGATGATTGGTGATTCCGAAGAAGAAGCAGATACAACAGCAACTGATGATGGAGAGGCTCAGTTGGTTTCTATCTTAAACCTTAAAATACTATCTTTAGAAGAGGGAGAGATGGTGGCCATGTCACTTCATCCAAACGTCAATTCTTTCTATCCTGCGTTAGAGGAAGTGCAAGGAGGTGTGAGATTAGGAATTTGGACATCAATAACCATCCTGCGCTAGAGGAAGTTCAGGGTATTGGTTTACTGGTTCAAAACTCACACCATCCTGAGTTAGAGGAAGTGCAGGGATATGATGTGAATTTGAGTTCAGACATTACATGCCATCCTGTGTTAGAAGAAGTGCAGGGAAATAACGCAGTGAGTAATAACACGCATCATCCTGAGTTAGAGGAAGTTCAGGGTAGTGGTGTGTGTTTGAACTCAAAAATTCTTCACTTGTACAACTGTCGGCGCAATTCAGGTGTGGTGACGAGTGTTGATGATAAGTACACGAGTAAGAATACATCTGTTCACGATGCAACATGGTAGCAATTGTAGGTGCAATCGGAGGTGTAGTGCAGGATGGAGGGGAAGGAGTTTTGGTTTTAAATCAAGTCTCTATGTCATGTGTAGCAGAAAGACATACACAGAGACTAGGAGAAGTTGGAGTTTTTGATAACACAGTGGTTGTTTTTGGTAACACTGTGGATGTTGATGAAACTAATGTTGATATACAAAGTGCATCATGTGGTCATAAGGAGGTAGGGTTAGGAGATAAAGTGGACTTTACAAATTTGTTGATCACCAAATTCTCTGAGTGGCCGTCTGTCATTCAGGTGGCTGAGGGGTTGATCAGGTGGCCAAAACACACGTTGTTGACACACAACAAGAGACAGAGATGGATGGCAATAACAGTAATGTCGAGGGCGCGACAGGGACTCATGATACTGCTCTTTTTGTGGTGATTGAAGACAAAATAGTGATTAACTTCGGAGATTTGCAAAGAAAGAATATTGAGGCTTCAGATGTGTTACCGACGACGAGTAAGATGGTCTTTGAGCTGTGTACTAGAATGGGGAGTTTCCGTAAGGAAGATGAAGATCAGGCAACTATGGTAATCCAAGAGATTCTTGGTAAATACAAAGAACGGTATTGTTTATTGGCTACTGGGAAGGAGGTGCAAGACAATATAAAGAGTTTCTCTGACATTGGTAGAGAGGTTGATGAGGAGTGTATGGATGATGCTACTTCTGGGAGTAAAGAGTTGTGTTACTGGGGAGCAAAATACTAAGCTGGAATGTGCGGGGTTTAATTGCCTATAACAAACAGGTAGCTTTGAAGGATTTGGTTATGGTACACCGGTGTTTGGTTTGTGCAATACAAGAAACTAAAATCCAAAATATGAGCATATGGTTCGTGAGGCAGTTGTGGCATGATGATAACATGGATTTAAGATTCATTCCTTCGCAAGAAGTGAATGGCAAAAGTGGTGGTCTGTTGTTGATGTGGGATAGTTCGAAGTTAGAAATCTTAGATGAAAGAATAGGCTATAATAGTATCTCGGTAATGCTGAAGTTCAAATCAAATGGCTTTGTTTTCATACTGACAAACGGATATTCCCCTTGCGATTACAATCTTAGGGAGGAGTTTTGGAGGGATATTGCAGAAGTTGGGAGCTAGTCTAACGCACCTTGGTGTCTTGTGGGAGATTGGAACTCGGTTATCCAAGAAACATGAGATTCTTGAATGACTTCATAGCAGACAATGAGTTGATGGATCTTCCGCTGAATGGGGGTACATACACTTGGTCTAACAAGAAAGATTTTCCTTTGCTTTGCAGATTAGACAGGGTGCTTGTTCGCTCTTATTTTGATGTGGAATTCTCTAATGCTACTCAAACTGTTTTGGTTAGGTCAATTTCAGACCATAATACAATCCTGTTTGATCTTGCTCCACAGTTCATGTGTAGTTCGTATTTCAAGGTGGAGAATTGTTGGCTTCAACATCTAGATTTCTCAAGAAAGTAGAGGAGTGGTGGGGTGCAATGTCTTTCAACAGGACACCTAGCTATGTGTTATTTAGGAAGCTATAAAATTGAAGTTTTTCATGAAAAATTGGGCAAAAGAGAACTTTGGCAATGTGAGAAGACACGAGAATGATTTGTCTGAAAATATACACAAGTTGAATATACTTGAAAAGAATGAAGTTCTAATTGAGCCTCAAAAGGTGGAGAGAGCTCAAAACGAAGTAAAACTAGATGAGGTGAAGGTGGTAAGAGCAAGAATGGCTTCCAGAGAGCTAAAGTGAAAGGTTTCACTGATGGAGACAGAAATACTTCTTATTTTCATAACATCGCGAATGGCAAAAGGAAGAGAAGTTATATTACGAAATTGGAAGTGAATGGGGTGGATTTTTCAATCAAGAGGTGATCAAGGCAGAAATAAAGAACTATTACCAAGGTTTGTTTACGTCTAGCTCTTCAATTAGTTCTAGCTTTGCCAACATGCCTGTTGCTTCTATAGATGAGGTCCAGCGGGAATGGTTAGAAATGTCTTTTGATGAGGAAGAGGTCCTTAATGCGGTGAAATGTTGTGGTGCAAATAAAGCTCCGGGACCGGATGGTTTAAATATGGAGTTCTATAAGCATTGTTGGGATATATTAAAGCATGATCTTATGGCAGCCATGAATGAGTTTTATGTGAGGAATAGGGTGGATTGGAGGTTGAACATGTCTTTCATCAAGTTAGTTCCAAAGAAGGAAGATTCAGCTACTACAAAGGATTATACACCTATAAGTCTAATTTGTAGTTTATACAGGGTTTTATAAGTCTAAAGTCTTAGCAGAAAGACTATAGATTGTGATGCCTGGTTTAATCTCTAGCTCACAGGGTGCTTTTATTAAGGAGAAGCAAATTTTAGATGGTATTCTCATTGCTAATGAGTGTATCTACAGTAGATTAAAGCAGAATATGCTAGGGTTGCTCTGTAAGATTGATATGGAGAAAGCTTTCGATAATGTGAACTAGAATGCTCTTTTTGCAATTTTGAAGAGAAATTGCTTTGGAGACAAATGGATTAATTGGATGAGATGGTGCGTGATGGATGCTCAATTCTCGGTGTTCGTAAATGGTGTGGCTAGAGATAGAATCAAGCCTACTAAAGGTATAAGACAAGGTGACCCTCTTTCGTCGTTCTTATTTATCTTGGTGGTGGAAGTGTTATCCAAATTATTGAATTCAGCAGTATTTGAGGGCAGAATTGGTGGTTTTTAGGTGAAAGAGAATGAAACAGTGGTCTCACATCTTCAATTCGCGGATGACACCATTATTTTCTTGAATGCAGTTAGGGAGGAGGTAAGGAGACTTCATGTTATACTTATAATGTTTGAAGTTCTAACTGGTTTGAAGTTGAACTTGGGTAAAAGTTCAATAACAAGTATTGGAGCCGATGATGTTATAGAATATTTGGCACTGGAGCTGGGGTGCAAAATAGACAAGCTACCTATAACTTATTTAGTTCTTCCGGTGGGTGCTACGAGAAGAAACGAAGCAATTTGGGAAGTGGTAATCGAGAGAATGCAGAAGAAATTGGCTCCATGGAAGAGAAGATCACTCAATAAAGCTGGTAAGCTAACCTTAATCAAAAGTTCTCTAAGTAGTCTTCCGGTTTACTTTCTTTGTTCCATATGCCTTATTAGGTGGAGAAGAGGCTAAATGCAATCATGCGGAAGTTTTTATAAGGGGAAGATGAAGATACTAAGAAGATGGCTCGGGTTGCTTGGCATAAGATATGTAGACCAAAGGCAAAAGGTGGTATGGGTGTAAGGGATCTAAAACTTGTGAATAGGAGTTTATTGGCTAAGTGGCATTAGAGATATGCAACTGAGCCAAATGCACCGTGGAGGAGAATAATCTGTGAAAAAATAGTCAGGGATGGAGTTCCTTGTTCAGTTGAAGTTGGAAGAGCCAATTGGTACAAGTATGTGGCATGATATTGGGAAAGAAAAGGGAGATGCTTACTTGTGTATGAATCTTCAAGTGAACAATGGGAGGAAAGTTAGGTTCTTGCAAGCCTGGTGGTTAATAGCAGAACCACTGGTAATCAAGTTCCCGAGGCTTTATCGTCTTATAGCTCACAGAAATTCGCAAGTATTAGTGATATGTGTAATGGGGTTTGGCGATTCCAGTTTAACTAAACTCTCAACCCAGCGGAAAGTATTGACTTTCTAGACGTGAAACATATGTTGAGAGTGGTGCAGTTGGTGGCTGGCGAAAGGGACAGTCTAGGAGGAGATTTCACGACAAGGAAGATGTATGCAAAGCTGCAAGAGAACCTAGAAGACTGCTCGTTTGCAAGGTTGTTTGGCGGGAAACAAGTACCTCCAAAGGTATCTTTCTTAGTGTGGGCTGTGATGCATGAGTCATTGCCTACTAGAAGCATGCTACAACATCGAGGTATGCATTTAACATCAGTTTTGTGCTTCTTCTGTAATAAACATGTCAAAACCAGCAACCATCTATTTCTTCACTACGAATGGGCTTCTCATTTATGGGATTATTTCTTAAACTCTTGGAACATTGATTGGGTTATGACGGGTTCTGTGGAGGGGCAACTCAAAAGTTGGAGAATCACTAGATTTGGAACTAAAAACTATACTATATGGATGTTGCTGCCATATGCCATTCTCCGGCAGTTATGGACTGAACGAAACGCGAGAAAAACTGGTGCACAGGGAAATCTAAAGACAATCTAGTAGTGAGTGTTAAACTTGATCTAAAGCTATGGTGTTCTCAACTAGACACATTCTTTGGTTATTCTGTAAATCAACTTATATGTAACTGGGAGTCTATAATGCAAGACTAGTGCTATGTTTCTGAGCCATGGTTTGGTCTCTTAGACCTATGTAAATACCTGTATATGATGTACAGTTCTTTTTCAAGTTTAATCTATCCTTCTTTTATTCAAAAAAAAGAAAAAGGAAAGAGAAAGAAGTAGATAATATGTAGTTTTGTACCTACTAAAAACTATGGGATAAAATTAAGGATTTGGTTTTAATAAGACAGACTTGTACGGCTATAATCTAATCTGATGAACAAAATAACAGAGTCCGAGAAGATCCAACGACAGCTAACCCACTAGCTTAGGAAGCTTCCCCACGCCGCCGCGCGGGATAACACTGCTCCTTGCGTAATATGATACTCCCTCTGTTTTTTTATTTCAGTCCTAATTTCTAATTTCGTTTGTTTTTTATTATGTCCTATTTCTGTTTATAGACATATTTTCTCCTAAAACTCTCAAGTATACCCCTGATTTATTATCTCATAAAATATTTTTAATGGGACCTAATATATAAAATCTCAAATCATATCTATATAATAAGGAAACAAAATTACCATCATATTTTCTATTTATCCTTCATTCTATTTTTAGTTGTCCAAGTGTTAAAAGATAATTTTATTTTATCTTGTTTCAATTTTTGTTTTTGATTTCATTACCTATTTCATTATTACCCATTAAAGCTAAACTTAATAAATTTTTGTAATACTAGTCAATCTGGTAATAATTCAAGGATACTTTGGGAAATCTCTTGGTCTCCTTAATATCTTGACTTTGTCAATTAGGACTAAAATAAACAAACGGAGGGAGTAATAAATATAGCAGACGCGTCTAATTTTTGCTTGTATTAAGATTAAGATATCCTTCATCATATGTAAAGAAGGATAATTACAGCTTGTTGGGACTTGGTACTCTTTATTACAACTAGAACTCCCCACGTGCATACGCACGTGGAAAGGCATACTTATCTAGATTATTTGCTAATCTAAATGTAGTTTTAGTTAAAATTACCAATTTATCCCCAATTTTATTTGTAAAGAATATATTTATATGGCAATAAATGAGGGTAAAATGGTCCAGAAATTTTTACAGCTACATGCACTGTAACCTAAGGGGTGTTGGCTTTATAATAGTTAGATGAACTTGTTTAGGTTTCTTTTTGTTTTCGAAATGCTGGACACAACGACGATATACACCCGAAGTATTCCCGGACTCGAGCAAAACATGGTGGGGCCCACTTTTTGGCATCTCATAATGGCACATTTTTTTAAAATATTTTTTTTGATAAGGCATAGCTAGGTCCACTCCCCTAAGCAGACCCAGCCAGCTGGACTCGCCCCACTGCTAATCCAACCGCCATCCTAACAACAAGATCCAATCACTCTCTATCCATAGAGGAAATTGGAGAAAATGAAGGACCCAACGTTCCCTAGTGGGAATCGATCCTCCTACCTCTCGCCCGCACTATAGGCTCAAGGGGGTGTCATTAGCACTGTACTAGACATATTTTTTAATAGGAAAAAAAATGGGGGATTTTGCGTCTCCCCTCAAAATAAATACATATTTTGCATTGCCCTCTTTTTAGATTGATAATAGGTGAAACCCCCTATCCGTTATAATTGATGTAACTACGCCGTTTGGTGACTCAGCAACCCAATACCCAATACAACTGAGTGTATCGACAGAGATCTCAACTGTTTATGATTAGAGAGTATTTTGGGCTTGTTAAAAAATAAACATTTATTTATTATACACACTTGTAATGTATGTGCACAGCTAAGAGGTGATGACGACAGTTATAACCGACATGGGGTTTCACCTATTATCAATCTAAAAAGGGGGCAATGCAAAAAATCTAAAAAGTGAGCAATGCAAAATAGGTATTTATTTTGAGGGGGAACACAAAATCCCCAAAAAAAAATCAACAAAAGAGTGTTGTTATTAGAAGGGAAAAAATCGATACGAAGAGGGTAAGAAATTGGGTGGAAATAAAATATAATTGTTAATACAAAATGATTTAGATTTTTACATTAACCATTGATCCTAGAATTAAACTTCTCTCCTTTGTCGTGTTGAAGATCTACCATCATCAAACAATCAATTTTTTGTAATTTCTTTATTGGTCCCAATTAAGGAAAATAAAATAGAGTCAGTGGGAAAAAAAATATTAAATCTAAAAAGATAGAGTGTCATAAAACTTATTCATTCATACGAATCATACCGAAAAAATCATCGGACAATTTAAAATTTTGACGTTGACAATCTAGTTGTTTTGATTTTTCTTGTTTCCCAGAATTTGAAAGAATTTCCTAGCGCTCAAGCCGTTGCGCGTTAGCACGCGCATCCCTTTTCTTGCTCCTGTCAAGGCCGAGGTTCGTTTGACGATATAATTGATTAGATTACATGCACTTTATATTTTAATCGGCAAAGGATTTGATTGTGGCTTGATCTTTGATTATCTAATATGGATTATTCTTTGCAATCGAAATGAGGATCGATTCAGAAAACCAATCTTATTATAGTTTTTAAATTTTAATTCAACTTCACCTTCTTTTCCTCCTCAGAGCAAGGACTATGGGTCTTTCAAAATGAAAGAGTAACTCTTTCATCTTGAAAGAGTGGCATCAAATCACCTAATTGATGGTACTATGGGTAGTGTTTACCCCCACTTACCCCAAAAATCGTTCATAGAGTCTTTCATATGAAAGAGTTGCTGACAATTTAGTATAAGCGTCAAATGATTAGCCGCTCGTGAAGAAATGTCAAATGATTAGCCGTTTTTTTTTTCTCAAACGCCAAATGATTAGCCATTTAATTTGGGGTTTTTTTTTTTCTCAAACGTCAAAAAATTAGCCGCTTTTGGTTGTTTTTTTTCTCAAACATCAAATGATTAGCCACTTTAGGATTTTTTGAATCTCAAAATGTCAAATGATTAGCCGCTTAGACCCTCTTTTATTGCCTCCCATGGTCAGTTTTCCACACTTCCGGTTAGTCCTCCTTTAAAATGAAAAGTAATAGAGTGCTTTTGCACTCTACCCATAGCCCTTGCTCTCATACCAATTTTCCCTCCTAATAACAGTAGTACTCATTGTACTTTCAAAAATATAAAATTTCTTATATTATTGAAATTTCTAAATAAGCTGATGAAAACGGGCTTACAAAGTTAGGGTCGGCCAAGGTTTACACATTTCAATAATCTAGGAACCTAGGTGATCTGGTCTATTCTCAACATTACCCCTCACATGGAACCAGGGACAAATAAGGCCCTTTAATGAGCCAAACACTGTGCGCTTAATGGGTCCAACAGTACCATTAATGGGTCACAAATCCGTGAATGGGATAAACAATGTCCACACCACCCAAACACCTGATTTTGATATCATGTTGAGATGCATTGGCTCAACTTACCTTGAAACTGGCTTACAAGTTTATGCCTAAATCTTGTACACTTCACAAATCCAGCAATCTAGACTTCTCAACAAAAACTGTGGGGGTATAAGTCAATCGAGATACGTGTCAACATTTTGGAAGGGGAGCATAATAGGACGGTTAGTGTGCGAAGTAGGGAATAATCAAAGACCCATCGTACGATAGTGAGTTTTCCTAATCACATGACCGAAACCATACGCATGTTAATAGAAAGACTGGAATCAACGAAGGAGCTTGCGAAGCAGAACTGACGAGCCTTTAATAGTTGTCAAAATGAAGAACTTATCAGGCCCGTGACTAGAGATATACTTCGATGATTCAGGACCATCGAAGAGAAGTTTCATCTCGAAGACCCGAATGTCATCGAAGACTCATTTGTGCACCAGACAGGACTGATTAGAAGGAATTACCGCTCCAGACTTCAATCCCACTTCGATAAGTAAAATTGACTTACTCGACAGAGCCTGACACCCACGATTGTATATTTTGTCTTATTAATTGTATCCACCCTGTATTTCGCACTATATATAGCGAGTTCGAATTCATTTATAAGGGTTGGATTTTTTTATAAGCCTTGGGGACTTTTGAGAGAGACTTGGTAGCTACAAGACATTAATCTCCTCTGGTCCTTAAACTCATATCCACTTAGTGTAATCCACCACAAAATTTACATTTCATTAATATCAAAACAAGGTCATGTTCGAGTCCGACTTTGTCCACCCCTGGTTAACCGGGGTAGACATTCCTCCCCTTTTAATTAGTTGAGATTTTACTTCTAGTTATCTATTATATTTAATTCTTTTTATTTTCTTTTTAATTTTAATTACCTTAAAAATCTAAAAAGATATTTCGGGAATTCCAAATCTTAATTACTAGGTTAATTACTGCTGCCTTTTACCGTGTTTTTTCTTTTTCCTTCTCCTATCTTCTCAACCGAGAAAAAAAAAAGGATGGAAAGTCTATGAAAACAATTGCACCAAATTCCACTCTCTACTTGTACGATCAAAATTCCCATGTATTCTTTCTGTTTTCTAAATTATGAATACCAAATTACAGAGAAACTGATGTTAGCTTGACAAAATACCCAGCTGTGCACACTGGTTTTCCATTGAGGTTCAGATTACCCCATTTTGAGAGGGAGATCGCTTTGTATGGCAAATATCAGGGAGGACATATATTCCTTTTTACACAATCAATGCCTCCAAGAACTGGAACTTTTTATTGTGTCACATAAATCATCATTCTTACATGTATACAAATAGAGCTACCCAGGCAAATCTTGAAATAGACAGGAATCTCGTTTACAAAACTGTATTACAGTATACATTTATTTTATTGGACGTTTTGATAATTATGTTGTTGTTGTCTGTTGTATTATGTGTTGATTTGTTTTCTATGTTATCTATTGTGTGCAATCGTGATCATGGGGAAGCAGAAAGAGATATGGTAGTTGTAGTGTTGTATTAAGATTAGTCATGGACGACTTCTGAATGTTTAGATGTGATCGGATAATGATGCAAGTTGGGCGTAAGCCTTATATCATCACTAAATCCCTCCAAAAGATAGCTTGGCATATTTGACAGAAATAAGAATTAGAACTATAGAAAGGACATCATGATTTTGCCATTTCGGTTGAGAGGAGAGGAGAAAGAGGAGGAAGAGAAAGAGAAAGAGAATGTGTAACAAATTGCAGTAATTAAGATTGGTAGTTTTCCATATACAACATCTAAAACAATTTTTTAATTAAGGTAATTAAAATTAAAATATATAAAAAGAATTAAATAGAATATATACATAACTAGAGATAAAATCTCAACTAATTAGGAGGGGAGGAATGTCTACCCCGGTTAACCATGGGTGGACAAAGTCGGACTCGTCATGTTCCTATCTATTTTACTTCATAGAATTCACGTTTAATATAATCTGGCACTACTAATACATATGCAGTCGAATCTATGTACTGTCTTTAGATTAAGATCAATCAATGGTTGTTTGATATAGAGTCTCTATACAGATTTTCTACCGACATAAAAACTTACATAAAATTCTTACATTGTCGACTGAATCTTAATTACAAACATAAGTACACCCTCAAGTACGTACTCTATCATAATTAGCTAGGAGTTCAACCATGTTAATTGAATTTTGTAGTTAAAGGCCAGGTGTTTCAGCTACCATTCCCCCTCGCGAATTCAACTTTCTGAACAACGCTACCCACGTTGTTTCCTGCTGTACAATAAATAATGAAGAAACAATGGTGTGATCGTCACTTTTAGTCAAAACCCAGTTTTTTGCTTTAGACAAATCTGAGAAATATTGACCAGAGGATATTTTAGATCGCTAAATATATTAATGTAAACTATTACGTAAGAAGGTTGAAATAATGGCCTCTTTATTTGACTCTTATGGATGCAAACCAACCAGTGTTACAGATTTTGTTTCTCTTTATTTGATATATTTAACGTACTCAAGAACAGCTCGAGCTGAGTTATCTTGTTTGTTTATTTTTTTAAGGTATGACAGGAATTATCTGACTTAGTTTAGATCTGAGTGAGTCAGATTTCACTCCAAAAATTTGTTTGTCTTTTTTGAGTTAGATATGAGTGAAGAAGGGTCAATTTATACTTTTCAAACGACTCAAATGTTTGGACCAACAAGTCAATGGCATTTTCTTATCTGAGTGAAATGGGTTCGAGTCAGAAATTAGAACTGAGTCAGATGGTGGATCAGGGGTTTGGCAAAATGAAAAACAAACGTTCTGACGAACTGAGATATCTGACTCAGACCGAGCCAGAGGCCAACTCAAACGCAGATGGCGACTCAGAAACAAACATGATGTTAATTAGTGGCCTCTTTATTTGACTCTTGTGAATGCAAACTAGTTACAAATTTGGTATTTTGGTGCAGTCCATTATTTCCTGGTTTGTTTGGCGCAGTGGTGATTAAATGAGAACTGTGGTGATAAAAAAGTCGTCACAGTAAGAAGCAAAAACAATGACAACTATTTTGGAGTCATCACAATAAGAAGCAAAACAATGACGATTTTCTGACCACCAGAGTCCCTATTTAATCACTACAACCCCAAATAAAACAGGCATTATACCCGTAGTTTTGGGAGAATTTTCCCTCCAGGAACTGGAGCCATATTCCAACGCTCACTCGCTTCTCTACTATACTAAAACTAGCTAAGAATTGAATTATATTCTATGTTAATTGATTTGAGTAGTTATCTTCAACTACCATTCCTTTCTACGAATTTAACTTTCGACCGGTGTCACATTATTCCCTCCAACAGTAATGAGCGAGGGTGATCAGGAAAACATCTACCAGTCAAAAGACTCAAAACCTATCTTTAATTTATTTTAGAAAGATGAGAGATGTATTACGCTCTGGATCCTCTACACCCAAATTTTTCTGCATGGGACAATTAATTAATGGAAATTATTACGATATGTTGCGAGTAGGTAGGGTTGTTTCCCAACGAACCCTACTATGCGCTTATGATTTCACAGTACTGTGGCTGCTTTGAATTGCCTGCCTGCATCACTAGCTAGAATCCGAATAATATCTTTTCACACTCTTGCATTCCCATTAGGAAAAATAATATCTATCCGAGAATGTTCAGCCATAAGCGTGTTTCACGACATTAGAGATTTTCTTAATTATTTATTATGTTAGCTGGTAGTACATTGGAAATCAGTGGCAAATCTTTCCCACATACAACCTCCATTTGTATCCTCAGAGTGATATATATTTCTTGCGCCTGATTCCCAACCCGCTTCTTGCTCGTCACTATTGACGATCAATCCCCAAAATTTATGGCCGGTGGATGCTTATAACTTCGGCGGTGGTACACGCGATTATGCGAGTACTCTTTTCATGGACCTGGTGTTGATATTATTTTGGGTCTCTCCGGATTTCGTCTGATGAACTCAGGTCACTGTATCATCACCCAGCAACTTTACCACTGTACTACAATAACATAATTAATAACTGCTCTACGGCCTCCTTAGTTAAGTTCAGCTGTTGTGTGTCCATTTTACAGCCTCCATAAGTTTCTGACGCACCATAACATGCAACGGATAGATGCATCGCATTCAATATTTTCATTGACCCTAGCTAGTAACCATTTTGGATACAAGAGTGATTATTATTAGTTAGTTAGATACTTTGATTTCTTATTGAGAAAATGGTCCTATCAGCATGTTATGATATAATATCACCTATGGCCAGCCAAAGTCAAAGCAAAAGTTGCAAGTTTTACAGGTATATATAAATATGCAATCAAATATTGTGTGAATGATTAAGAAGTAGTTGATCATAATGGAGGATTACAGTAGTAGCAAACAAGTACTACTGAAGAAGGAGAAGGTTTATCATGAGAATTGTTCAGGCTGCAAGGTCGAATACAGAAAAGATACACAGACAGGGATAACTGTCAAGATATTCATCTCTGTATGGATTACAACACTTGGAACTGGTATGCCATCATCACTGCAACAATCTAGCTAGCTAGCTAGCTATAGTGACTGATCAAAACTTGAAAAGTGAAGCTAATTGGTTATTTGATTTATATGTGTTTCTTTTTTCCAGCTCTACCGATATCGTCTATATTTCCCTTCTTATATTTCATGGTATGCATGCAGCTATTCATTTGAATTTTCCATTTTAAGTTATAATTCAGGGTATGCATGTTTAAAGTACTTTTCCCTAGTCCATGTAATGTAATGGACATGATTGATGTTTGTTGTGAAGATAAGAGATTTCCATATTGCGAAGAGGGTAGAAGATATTGGATACTATGCTGGATGTATAGGATCTGCCTTTATGCTTGGGAGAGCTTTGACTGCTTATTTATGGGGAACCCTTGCGGATCGATACGGTCGAAAGCCTGTTATAATTTTCGGCACCGTTGTAGTGTTAGTATATTTTCTCATCCTTCTCGAATTTTGTCAATGATGATGTAGAAAATTTTCTAAGTTGCAAATTTTGTCAATGACTTTTTTATTTATCCAACAACTATAATCAGGGTTATCTTCAACACGTTATTTGGTCTTAGTACAAACTTTTGGATGGCAATGTCTATGAGGTTTCTTCTTGGATCGTTGAATGGCCTCCTTGGCCCTATAAGGGTAAGTAAGTGTGCATTTCACAGACCATTGCGGCCAATGCAATCTTTACCTGTTTAATGTTATGAAACGGTTGCTATCATCACATTTGAGTGCTTCCCTGCAGGCATATGCTACTGAAGTCTGTCGCCCAGAACACCAAGCCTTCGGACTATCTCTAGTAAGATTGCTTGTTTTTGATAAAATCCGGCTGTTTGTTAATTTTATTGTTTAACGAAAATTCGTACGTCTTCAGATCAGTGCAGCTTGGGGAATAGGATTGGTCATTGGTCCAGCTCTGGGAGGGTTACTTGCACAGGTACTAGAAATTGTTTTTGCATTTCACTTGTATATTAGAAATTGTGCATCTTTCAATATTGACGATATGAGTGAATTTTTTGTTCTAGCCTGCAGAGAAGTATCCAAGTTTGTTTCCACAAGGATCTCTCTTCGCAACGTAAGCATTATCATCTCATCTTTGGTATTTGTAAACACACAACTTGTCATCATTCACTTTACGCTGAGATGCTGTTGAATTTGTTTGATCATTTCCCGTGCAGATTTCCATACTTTCTACCCTGCCTCTGTATATCAATACTTTCCGTAGCTTCTCTCGTAGCTTCTGTTTTGCTTCCAGTATGTTTCCTGAACTTGTAGCATATATCTGCTTTATAGTTTATGGACTTGTAACGTACTTTCTACCCTTCCAGTATGTTATACAATACGCCCGAGGCACCCACCAAGGCGCCAAAGGCCCACGAGTCGCTTGGTGAGCGCCTTAATTGTGATACGCCCAAGGCACCTGATGCGCCAGCCCACTACCCTATGATTAAATTTTTCTGGTCGCATCAGGCGCCTTAGTCGCGCTGAGGCGCTCGAGGCATCGCGATTGGCTTGGCGCCTCGCCTCGCCTCTCGCCTCAAACAACATATGTGCACATATCTGATGCATGGCGCCCTACACTTCCTTGAAATTGTAGGAAACATTGCATACACATGCCGGAACAAAAGAAGGAAAAGAAGCGTATGGGAGTGACGAAAAAGAAATTATGCAGGAGAGTAGTACTAAGACAGTGTTAGACTCTAAGGAAAGCCTATGGAAGAACTGGCCGTTAATCTCGTCCGTCATCGTATACTGTGTCTTCTCACTGCATGATATGGCTTATTCAGAGGCAAGTTTTCAAATATATATTAGTATCCGTATTCGACCTACATTGATCACTTGGATACTTGGAGAAGTGATGAAATTTCTTATGTGCAGATATTCTCACTCTGGGCTGTTAGTCCTAGAAAATATGGTGGATTGAGCTTTTCGACTGCCCAAGTTGGTCAGATTCTTTCATTCACAGGTATGCATGCACTACTCAGATATACATTACATGCCTGTTTGTCAACGTCGAATTCAACAAGTTTGTACTCGATATCAAGACCGTACTAGCTAATTCATGTGTATCAGGTATTGGTCTTTTGGTGTTCCAATTCACTCTATATCCCACGATTGAGAGGATGCTAGGGTATCTGACAGTAGCCCGTATTGCTGCGGTCTTAACCATACTCTTGTTGTCATGTTACCCGTCAATAGCTCAGCTATCCGGGCTCAGTCTGTCATTAGTACTGAATTCTGCGTCGATTCTGAAGAATGCGTTCTCTGTAAGTACATGGAATATTTTGATTCTTCTAATGACACTTCAATATGCAAAACTTGTGCATACAATGAGTTTCAATCTTACGTGCATGTACTATTCTATCTATACGTACAGCTCGCAATTGACACTAGCTTTTTCATCCTGCAAAACAACTCGGTGGTACGTATAATCGATCGATCTCTCTCTTCTCTTTGTTGTTATGATTAATGTTGTTACTTTCTCGATTCGATTCAGTGGTTTCTTATTTCTGTAATTATAGCCTCAACACCAACGGGGAACTGCAAATGGAATCTCTATGACTGCGCTCTCTATCTTCAAAGCATTTGGCCCTGCTGCTGGCGGTGCTGTGTAAGCATCTCATATGCACTCTATGGTTTTGTTTTCCTGGTAGTTTTAATTCTCGAGAACAGACTTATTAACAGGTTCTAGTATGTTGGCCAAAATATATTTAGGTTTTTTTTTTTTCCTTCTGAATTCGAAAGTTTATATTAAAAGTTGGACCGAAACTCGCTACTTACAAGCCCAGGTGGCAAAAAAATAAAGGAGTTTCAAACTCAGGTCGCTGGTATTATCACGTCCAGCAACTTAGGTACTACAGTGACATCTGCTAAATATATTTAGGTATGGTTATTGACCAAACCCACCACCAGTATCACTGATGTCTATTGATTGAAAATCTGAAACTACTTAGTCGGCAAGCCACCGGGCCACCAAAATTCCCAACTAACTTTCTTGATATCTATGACTTTGGCCCTAAGCTAGGAAATAGCATGGGTCCTGTCCCTGCTTTCAAGTTATGTACTAGTAGCTACTATTCTACTTCCTTGGCATTTAATACTACATGCACGTACGTTTAAATAATGCAGGTTTTCATGGGGACAATTGCGAAGGAATGCTTCTTTTCTTCCAGGTCTGAAAATCTACACCTCTACCTTGACAGATCAAAAGTAGCAATGCTAATCACCTGAGTTCGAAACTCGTCAGCAATAAATTCTTTACCGATCAATTATATGTAATAGTACTCAAAGATTCATGTTGAGAAAAATAAGATTACTAGCCTTAGAAGTTATTAATTTAAGCCTTGCCAAGCATGGCTCATCCCAAACTAGAGAAAAATATACTCTTCCTAGCATTTACAATGATGAATTGATGATATGCCTTCAGGAGCTAGGCTGGCCACATTGAACATAACCTTAGTAGGTTTGGGCTTGCACCCTGAGCCGACCCACCCCATTTGACTTACCCCTAAATAGGCACAGCCCAAATCCAAACTATAACCACCAAGGCACCAACATGTGGATCTCCCCTCCAAGGCTCCAACCCTATCAGTTTCACTGACATTTCCACAAAAAGTATTTGAAGTCTATGGTCCTAATTAACCTCGAAAATCGGCTTAAAAAGAATAGAGTTGGCTAAGGCTTATTAACTGCAGAATCTTATAGTTGCCTAAAAATGCCATTTTCAACAAGAAAAATTAAACTCTCACCCTCTCACAAGAAGTAAGAGGGGGTTAAAAATCTCCATTGTATGTTTATTTATTTATTGGAATTATTATCGATTGCTATTTTAACTTTTCGAGTTGTGCAGGTAGTAATATGATATTTTTCTTCCTAAATGTGATCGAGGCGATGGGATTGTTTATGTTCTTCAGACCATTTCTCGGTCTCCCTGGATAAGGTGGATGAAGCATGAAGAACAACATTTGGTTGTGGTATATTTGAATCTCAATAACGCTGAAACCAACAACCTTATTAATATAGAGAAGTCAAAATTGTTGCCCGAGGCTTATTAATTTGTTTAATGTTAATGTTTTAAGTCAAAATTGTCTTCGAAAAGTCAAAATATATTCTTAAATTTATATAAAAATATTATTTTTAGGATACTAGATTTGTTCATTTTCCTTTAAAAAAATTGTAGATACCACCAGAGATTATACATCATAAAATAAAAATGATATTAGAATTATTAGGTTTAGGGTTTTCAGTTGTAATTAGAGAATAATGACAGATTAGCAAAATATAACTATTGAGGATAACTTAAGTCATTTAACCTTAGGGAGTGATTCAATTTTCGAAGAGGCCCACCATTCCTGTATTAAGTAAATAATGGAGATTGAAATGTCACGTGAATACTCGTTAAAAAGTGTGCACAAAATCAGACTCAAAAATCTCTCCCAGTTTTTTTACTAAATTTTTGACAGTACATCTAGAATCATTCTGTCTAATAATTTTGGTCACCGTGACCATGGTGGATGCTCTTGCTTCTTATGCCACACCCTGAAAACAGTTGTGTAATACGGTCACTCGGTCAGTCATGGTGACAGCCCGTGACCCGTGCACAAGCCCAAATAACCTTTTCCTAGGCGGTGGCCCGGAAAAAATCTCGCGCCTTCTTTTCACTTCCCTTTTCCTCTTTCACCTTCCCAAGCCGCGAAAAACCCTAACCAGAAACAAAAAAAAATGGCAGAAAGAAAACGGAAAAAAATTGTTGATCATGGAGGAGGATCTAAAAGAAAACAACCTATTCAATCTTCATCATCTAATAAGAAGAAAAAGAGGAAGAACCAGAAAGATGAGAAACACAGTGGACCTCGTTTACCGAATCAACTCAGAAAAGAAATCGAGTTCTTAAACCCTAGTAAACCTGTTCACTCAGACGAAGAAAATATTGAATCGGACATTGAAGATGCTGGAGGTTTATTACATGTTCGT
>JAJJMA010116446.1:0-25562 GCA_023529015.1 Papaver nudicaule
TGTTTCCACATAAGTATGTCTTGGAGTCTCTTTTAAATACACTACCACTATTATTAAAGAATTATAATCAGACAATTATAGACAATTATTCCATAAACCAATTAGGTAGTGCATTATATTCCTCGTTTGTGTTCCACACTACTATTATCTATCTCGCCATCTCCTCTGTTTCACTTAAAATGTAATCTCTACAACCCCTACTTTGTTTAGTTAGATTTTTGTGTTTGTTGCAGACGTAACTAATCATCAGATTAGGAATTAAAGAAATTTGCATGACCCCATTGTTGTCTATATACAAGATGAGCTCAGTTATGGTTCATACAACTAAAGTTTGACATCAACATAGCCTAGACTTCTGTGTTCAAGAACTATTCTAGGAGAGTGGTGCCTGAAGTAAGCAACCACTGCTGGGAAATAAATATAAGTAAATCAGAGTGCACTTCAACACAAGTTACAACAAGTAACCAAATAATCTAGTACTAGTAGGAAACATTAGTTAATGAAAAGAGTGAACCTGCACTAGAACAAACATTCATAGGAATTGAGAAATGGCAAACATTTCGCTCCTCCGTGAGAGATGAAAGACACAGAGATCACAGAAAAAAGAAAGATCGAAAACAAGAGAGATGAACTAAAGGGAACTTACAAGTTACAAGATGATACACAAGTTCATCTCTGACTATGGCTCTGCAATCAGGATCCAGAAGCTAATAATACCTTGGATCAACTACCCTAGAATAGAAATTTAAGACGCAAAAGTCAAATCCTTGCATGATTTAGATTTGAAACAAATAATCTTTAAGCAACATGAACAAATTTGTTTATTTTATGATGTAGAGCTTTCCTTGTACTAAAATCCACTAAATACATAGGAGTTAATCAAATAACTAGTTCCAAGATGCTAATGATACTGCCCCAACTGTTTCATAATCTAAACCTTTTCCTGCAATTTAGTTCTTTTGGAGAGATTGGTTTTAATATCTTCACTTCTGAACTTTTTAAAACAATAAACACTCTTATGAGATTAAACCAAGGTGCATCAATATATCCGTTATCTCTTTACAGGCTGCAAAAAATCTGGGATATCAATCTATGGAAAACTCAAATTTCAAACAGGGACACTAAAAATATAGAAGTACCTTAAATAATTGTACTGAAAGAAACGCTGAACTCCAACAAATGGAAATACACATCAAGACAAATAAGAATGCTACATATCAAGACGGAAGTGAACAGCACCACGAGCCTATACATCATCTACATTCATGAACTTTTGAATCACTTTTTTGCTCTTTGCGCATCAAAAATGAAAACGTCTACTAGTTAAAGATCAACGATGAGACAAAAAGGGTAGAGATGTCTACTTTTGTGGGTAAGAAATGAGGGAGAAAATGCAAAAGAGTAACACAAAATAATCTATGGGTGAAGGTGGAGATCAAGGTGTGTAGCTACTGATGGGAGGGAATTTGTAGACAATCTAACTCCTAAATTAAGGTCAAAAGATATTTTACACTGACTTTTAACTGCATTCAGGCTCAGGCACACGGTAACACTTGAGATAAATATCCATGTCACAAAATCTAGGACCTTAAGAATGGAACACTATGCAAATATAAGAAAATCAACGAATTAATTAACAATCCTAATTAGTAGAAAACAACTCTTTAAAATGAGGTTTAATCAACAAAAAGTAAAACAAAAACAAAAAAAAAAGATGTCTACAAGTATGACCTGATCCAAGCAAGAAGGCGACTAGCAGCGCTCCTGTTGAATGTACCACCTGACGCAAATCTGCTTTAAACAACAGTAACGGAACAGCAAGTGGAAGCAAATATTCCATAACCACCGAATAAGTCGGAGCTTCAAAAGGAACAATTCCAAGATTACTTGCTGTTAGCCCAACCAGAGTACTCACAACTGCGCCACTCAATGTGCTTCCCCACTTGGTCTTCTCTGACCTTCAACAACACCCAAATCAGCCAATATATAATGTAAAACCAACAATTTTAAGGGAAAAGAAATGACTTTATGCTGCCTAATTTTCATAGTGAATTTTATGAATGTTCAACAAATAGTTTTATGCTTCTAATTTTTTTCTTTACTGTAATCGCCATCCAGTCCATCCCCAAACTAAACAATGTGGCATGCGTGTGAAAAAAAAGAAAACAAAAACCATAACCACTACCTAACAAATCTGCAAAATTAGTATATGCTGGCAATTTTGTCTTCTGTAACTTTCAAATCATCAAAATATATAAAGATTCTAAGCAAATATACGATGAAAATCAACCATTTTACAGAACAAAAGAGCCAAACCAAATTTCGGATAGAATTTGTTTACCAGATACCAAAAGCGCCGGTAGCAAAGAGAAAAGCCAATGTCCCCCAATGATCTTGAGGCGAAATGAGAGGCAGAGTGAACTGAGCTTTGGCTTTTACGAATCGATTTGAGTTATTAGGATTTTTAGTGTTAGGGTTTAGAGGTAAATAACGGATTTTGCTACAGGGAAATGGTTGTTTATACTTGAAGAGAGAAGATTTACTTGGGTAGTAGAGAGGAGTGATCAAAGTTGAATTACTGTTGGTAATGGAAGACGGTAACGGAGAGAGAAAGTGCAGACATGGACATGCTAAAGACGACTTCATTGATGATGTTTTAAGGATTGGATATGCCGGTGCTGGAGAGTCGAGACTCTGAGTGATCAAGTAAAGTGGGTTCTGATAAACGTTGTCCCACACTTTGTTTATGTGGCGGTCATTTCTGGACGGCCTATCAATACACTGGGCATGCCAGGAAGGTTTCAACAGTGGAACAATTTTTCGCAAAGTTAACAATCATATTACAACCTACAGATATCCTCCCAATGGGAAGGAACTTGAAAACCAGAAAAGTTCTGGATAGTGTCTTCAATGGAGAAGTGTTGATCGCCAATTGCCAACACGAAAATCACTGATCAATAAGAAGAAGAAATAAACACTGAAATGTAACCACATGATAAATAGCATTTCAAGATGTTGTAGGTTACAGAAGAGGTGTACGTTGCCAAATACTAACAACAAAATCTCTGAAAAATAATGCAACTGAAAACAATTGCCCTACTCTTTCAATCTTTATGCTTTAATATTTGAATAACTGTCCTCAGAAAACAAAAATATACTACGAATTGTAAATCTTTCATTCCAAATAAATCATATACATGAATTCATGAGACAAATCTATTTTTTGGCCCTCACGCTTTGGTTGCTTGTACCCAGCAGGGTTGGTCCTGTCGTATGAAGGTCTTCCTATACATGAGCATCAAGCAACTGAGGCTGCGCTCATTCCATTCAGAATACGGCGGTACATGCAATAGTCTGTAGTGTTCTTGAAGGTGGGATTGGAATCCGAGAAGAATCTCAACACTGCTGCTAAATGCTGTGAGTTATTGGAAGAGACTGCAGCCTCGAGAAACATTGAAGGGCGAATTGAAATGACCTGCAATATTTTACCGATATTGATGTGTTACAATTATACCCAAAATCATCATAATAAAAGATTTACCGCTCAAAAAATTGTTTCAAGTTAAATTGATCTCAGCACAACTAAGTGAAGATGGAGTGTCAGGATCTGAGGATGGACAATCCAGAAGTCTCGTTAGATGAACTCAACTATATTCTAGTATTATCTTTAGAACTCGGGTATATAGGGAATCATCTTAATAATTTACAGACTCAAGTTACACACAATATCCAGACACAAAATTAAGGAATCAATACCTTGTTTTTTCGTGCGTACCGAAGCGCTTCAATATAATAACCATCTTGTACTAGTAGGAGAACATAGTCATGGTGTAACGATAACTTCCTTAGCATATCCATACCCAGCTTTCTTGTCATAAAATTCTGACGTCCCGACTCCAAGAGTTGTAATGCAACCTCCTTCGAGGGTTCAACAATCTGCATGACAAATAGAGAAGAAACACATACACATCTCAAAACTGGCTAATAGTAAGTCATGCAGTCTTGGACATTACATGCTTTGTCAGACCAAAAACCTGGTCCCAACTCATTTGGCCGGCAAGTTCAGTTTGTCTGCTAACGTGACCTATGTCCATAATGCCTAAACGCAAAATCAGCCATTATTTTGGTGCCATGCCGCGTATCAGTTTCTGGCTAAGATTCTGGTAAACTAACCTAAATTAATGAAAAGTTGCATTTTTTTTTTTATTTCTTCGGTTCATTGATTAGGCTTCCAAGAACTGTAAAAAGCTCAATGTCGTGTTAGTTCCTTAATAAGCAACATAGAAAACACAGACCAACCTTGTTCAAGACAAACATCCAAAGCTCTGCAAAGCGTTCACTCCGTGCAAGCAATTGTATAGTCATCATATTCAGGTTTGGATGTACTTTAAGTTTTTCAGAAGCAGCACTGCAGGACAGGAGCAAATCAAAAATTCCATAAAAACCCAACAAGAGATGGTGTCTACTTATGGATCAAAAGAGAGACCAACAGCCAATGAATTAATACATAGATACATGTATCTTCCAGGTGTCACAAAAGTTATGGACTAACAGAAGGTCGGTAATTAGTGTATTACCTACGCAAATACTCAACAATGATGGCAACTAAGTAAGCAGGGTCCCCTGCCATCTCTTCCTCGACAGGAGCAAATATAAATTGATACATTTCATCAGGTGAGATTGCTGCTGATGCAACTTGTAGCTCTCGTTGCTCAGGGATGTCAGGCTCAGATTGGTTTTCGCCTGATTCAGACCCTTCAGGCTGTAGAGGTTGCTCAATGTTGGCACCTCTATGAGAATCACCAGCACCAGATCCAAGTGATTCCAGGTTCACATTCTCCTCAGCATCAAAACCTATTGATGATCGATTTTTCACTATTGAACTTGTGGTAAGACCAGTTGATTCTGTCCGTATATCTCCACTAATGGATTGTCGGTATTCACGTTCTCCTCCACTCATAGATCCACGCTTAATCGAATTTTTATGTGTCTCTGCACTACTTGTTGGTACATTAATCAAAAACCTAGAATCATCCAAATGCTGGTTATCAGAAGCTACAGTCTTTTCTGCTCCCACGAGTCTACCCTGAATGGAAATTCCCATCTTCACCGAGTGCAAGTATGACATGACAAGTGTGTCTATTGCCCTAGAAACCACTGGCACAGGTTGTCGTTCAAGAATTTGAGTGCGCATTATTGACAGACACAATTGCTTAGCCTGAGAATACAAATCAAGTATGCATTTCGGTATAAAATCTCTGGCTAGATCCATTAGACATAAAGTGCAAACTTTCATGAAAGCAATACCTTAACGGAATCCAACTTGCGGCGCTGCAAAAATTCTAGAACAGAAGATACTTCAGAGCTACTGGCAGCAATTGCCTAAAGAAGACAGACTTTTGTTAATACTTACATTAAAAACGAAGGGGAAAATCACACTCTACAACTCAATGAACTAAATAGACAAAGATTACCTCCAGATCCAAATGAGTCCTCCACAAAGTACCATGAGCGGCATCACAAATCAGGTCGGGAATCAGAAAAGTCCAACCATCTCCATATATGATATCTTCGTGATCACGAATTTCATCTGTCTCCAAATTAACAGCGTCTTTATTACTAAATCCAGAGGAAGAAGCATTAACCCTGGGCAGACCTCTCAGCAGAAGCGGAAGAGGAGCAGAGATCGGAACGTGAGAATCTGATATTATGTCATACATTATGACTACTTTGGCATCCACTTGATGGACAAGAATAACATTATCTACCACATTGACTGCAATCTTGCTGGAATAAATTGGAAAGGAACCCTGCAAACGAATTCAAGAGCACTGGTGAAGTATATATCCGATGACTACTATTCAAGAGAAATGTGTTTGTCTAAAAGTCAAAAGACGATCAAATAGGTGCTCCCAAGATGCCCGGGACTACCCAAAAGGGATTTGAAAACACATTTGTGCATGTGCTACACAATAATCTTATCAAATGGTATGTCTACTTGACCAATTTTTCAAATTAGAAAGTAGTACTAACACAAGTATAATAGCAAAGAACATACACGACTAACGTACCTGTTGCATGACAGCATCACGATAAAACCTATGAAAATGGAGCAGCATTGCAACCCTGTCAACTTGCAAGCAGTATATCCTACCATAGCTGTAAATATCGATAAAAATGAGTCTAAAGAAAACAGCGTCATATGCTACCTATACCACAACCTTGATAACAATGAGGGAAATTTATCCTCTACATAAGCTAGACAGAGAAGACCTACATGGTAATAATATGCAGATCTTCTGCATACAGAACAGGTTTTTGGTTTGCTTCTGCTTTAGTCATTGCCATCTCAAACCGTGGCAAGCGAATGACTCCTCCAGAGGAAAACTGAAATGAAGAAGTCAGACTTGGGTTAGACAAGCACGTGCACATTCAAAATAATGTGCAAGTTTTATTAAATATCGAAATTATCATCAGTAGGCCAGAAGTATTCCAGGATTACTCTAACTTTTTCAACATAAAATACTAGAGCAACAGAAGAAACTGCACTGCCCGAAGAGCACACTTGGTTTTGGACTCCAACAGAATTGTCTGGTAAAACATGAAGACCTACTGATATGGATTAAGTGCTCCGAAGAGGAAGACTAAATACACTTCTATAAAAACAATGTTTGTAATGAGTAAAAGAAGCAAAAAACACCATTAGCATGTTTTCTTAAGAAAATTGAATGGCATTCCCTTCTTAGAAAAATATTCCGGACAGTAGGAGATAGAAATGTTAATATTGTGCAGCAAGCTTTTGGTTAGTACAGAATAATGCAGACGACACCACAAAATATTGAGAAGAGTACGATAACTAATACTTTAATGAGTACCCCGCAAGTTAAATCTAAGCGGTCAAATAAAGTAGTATGTATACCTGAAATGCAGTGAAAGAATTGCATTGCATCCCAGAGGCAAGAAGAATCATCCGACTTTCGTGTGTATAAACATACCAGTTCACGTTTAATTTCCTCGTGTCCACCAAACGTAGTGCTTTTAACCCAGGTTCATAAGTGCACAAATCCAGTCCACTGTGATTGAACTTTGTATCAATGCAAAGAAAGCAAGGTATGTCTTAACGGGGTTGAACCAAAAAAAAAAAAGGAAAAACAATTAACACACGGGCGTCCCCTCCAACGTTCATTTTCTATGCACGCTTAGTATTCAGTGCACACTACACAGCACTTGTTTTTCTTTTTGGAGCATCAGAGGTCCAAAATATTCAAATGTGGATAGAATATGCTAGCATACTGGAATAGCTTCAAATAATTATATTAAACGTAGAAGCTTTTGTAGCACATACCAGGTTTTGATGACAATTACATTACATGTTGGGCAATCTGTCCAAAAGAATCCCAGTATGCTCTCAGATTCTGATTTACATTTCTGAACGAAAGCATCTCCGGTCTCTCTATTTCTGAACTCGATCTCAACATTTGACCTTTGTATCGCTATTACCTTTCCATCTAAGGAATACCGAATAGAAAGAACAGGTCCTTCCCCTACAGACTCAGAGGTGGGAGTGCTTTGCTGAGAAAGTGAATTGGTTTTCCATGCAAAAACCTGTAGAAAGTATTTCCAACTTGTTCAATTGCTACAGATCTAGTTATAAGAACAGCAAAGTTGATATCCACTAGAAGTATACCTGACCAGCTGTCGGGGACAGTATTAATTTATTCGCATCATCGTAAAATAGACCCACGGATCCAGGAACGCTGCATCTTAAGGGAGGGTGTTGAATGTACACATGTGACAGAGCACCAGATCCACTTAAGCCTACACTAGGTTGCACCCTTGGTGCTTTTCCAAACATGTTACAGTTCTTTTTTAAATAACTTAGCAACAGAACACTTATTGCGGTCAATCCCAAATCCTGCTGCCTGTGAGCTTCTAGAACAAAAGATAATTTTCAACATGAGTAATACAGCAAGAGAGCTCAAAAGAGCTTCAGACGGAGAAGCTGCAGAGTAATTTTTATCAACTGAATGATAGAGAACTAATTATCAGACTTCACATTCTAGACTTGCCTCCTAGATTACCTCCTAGATATCTGTAGATTAACGAAATGCAGTTTCAACTTTAAGCCTTTCCTCGGACCTGTAAAGCAGTACAATCAGCGCAACAGAATGCCAGAACACTACTGGTCTAATTACCTAAGTAATAAAATCATACCACACTCTGCATGCATGCTTTTAAAGCAAGAAATTCCTTTGAGCACATATTATGGTCAACCTGCGGAACCTTTTCTGCAACACAACTACCATATGCTTTTGCCTGCAAAACTGGTATTATAAGTAGCAAGCAACACACTCTGCCAGCAGGCCTTGGAACATAAGATTTCATTGTTGCCTTTTTTGCAGTTTAGCAACAACGCAGGCTTAATTTATGCTAATCCTTAATTAGCTTTAGTTAAGCCGGATTAGTTATAATCCGGATTAACGTTTGGTTATATTCACCAGACGGTTCACGAACTGTCTGAATCTGAAATCTGGGCCAAATACATTGAATCTACTGTTCACGTTATGTAAGATTAAGTTAAGATATGGTGATATGTCCAATGACTCAGCTTGTGGGGTGTCATCAACTTGTGATGGAGAGGTTGGAAACTTAAATGACACAGGGTTGTCGACTAAGGCTCTCTTCTAGTCCTTCACATAAGCAAGATGAAATAGAAGTAGAAGTCACGGTCAGAAAACCTAGTACTAATATGATTTCTTCCTAGTCCTTCTTGTTAAAACTTTATGCTATCATAGTAAATCATATATATCATGTAGGAGAGTGGTTTGCAGGATCCTTCTAGTGGTTAATTCAAGCATGTACAACATGTTGATGCTGGTGAATTCTACATTATTCTCTACAGAATTCTATTGACGGGTAAACCTGTTTATCATATGCATAATGTTTGTACTGTGTTAGAGATGAAACATTCAAGTAGTGGTATTAAATATGAACTAATTGTTACATATATGGTGTTGTTATGTTGAGAGTTAGTTAATTCTAGGGCTTAGTCCAAAACAGAATCATTCATCAAATCCAGATATCAAAAACTAGTTACAAGTGCCAATTACAGCACCACCTAAGTGGAGTCTCATTATTTAAGTACTTGAGCATATGTATAGACGACTAATCCTAATGTTATTCGGTTTTATTTAGAACGCAAGTTACAGCCAAGATTCAAATTTGCTGGATCTATGTCATTGTCACCTTAAGATTAAACTTTCTCACTTGCCATACAATTTACTTTGTCAAGTTGTAGGACCCTCATTTCATATGATATTCAAGCAGGCACGGGTAGGGGAAACAGTTATATGACGTACTGAAGATGCTACAAAGTTTAACTCAAAATAGTTTTAAAAGATTAGTGACTGACCTGAGATGCACACTTTACCAAAATGCGTTTGAGTGGGGAAGTAGAAGCAGCGCTCTTCTCTTTCATTCTGCAGACAGAGTAGTCAATGAACATAAATTCAACATTATTTGCAGAAACAATCCGAAAAATCTTTCACATATTTTCTGTCCCTAGGATTTCATACATTAATTTACTTGTTGACAACACCTAAAATGATTTCATAATTCACCAAGCATCATCACACATTGCTCTTTACTATTTAGTTTCTTCCATGCAAAAGATCCCCGGTTAAACAGGAACACAATTTGTCTAGCAAGTTACTTTCAGGTTCTGATATGTCATTAAAATCTAAAGTAAATGCAATAAATTGTAAAATGCCTCTTCTCTTTGGTCAGTAGAGAATCAATTTCTCCCATTTCTGAAATAAATTGGTGTACTGCAACAGAGTTAGTTAACAGGCTCAGAAGCTCAGCAAATGATCTTCCAGCAATCCAACAGAGATAATCAACATACCAACATACAATTCCAACCAAAATTATTTTATTTTATTTACTAAAAAAAACTACCAATTCTTATTTAAATCATACAAATATATATCAGATCACAATCAAAGGAATAGTTCATCTAAATTGCATAAACACAAGTAAGCGAATCAAAAATTTCATCTATTCTCAAAGCCCTAATTTCATTTGGTCTAAACCCCTTTCGACCCGTAACTCAAATTACCAGAAAAAATAAATAGAGGAGAATGAGAGTAGATACCTTTGAAGTTCAAAATCATTGATGGATTGTTAAGATTTTCGATTAAGTCAAGAGGTAGAAGTAGGAAACGGAAATAAGAGGAGAAGGAGAGAAATTTTGCTCATACCAAACAGTCTTCAAAATGTTCGATGGCATACTTGGATCCACCGTATTAAGGTGCAACAGAGTCTTCCATATGCCACGTGGCACAAGACAGTAAGGGCTGAAGAACATGGTTCGGTGTAGGTTTGGGGCCGAACCGGACCCCCAAATCGAATTTGATCGGTTCCACGGTTTTTGGTTTAGAGTGATTTTTTTAATCGGTCATTCGACACACCGAAAAGGAAAAATTACTGTATCTGCAAACTCAAACGAGTGCATAACATCATGTCTTTCATATCATGTACGTCCTCATCTTAGCATCGTATCTTCTTTTAGTCATGTATCAGCTGTAAAATTCACTGCTGAAAAGATGTTCATATCGAACAACGTCGTAAGAAGAACATGCCGCCAGCCATCTCCTCCCTATACTCCAAGGAATATTTCCCTTACTGAAAGCTTGGATAGCACTTCGAAAATCGGAACGAACAAGAAGTTGTCTACATCCCAAAAAGCGGCCCATTTAATACCAGCAATAGCATCAACCAATTAAGCCATGTAATTAGTTGCAACCCTAGACCAAACTCGTTGCGCCCAACACATTACAGTCAATATCACAACAACCTCAGCACCAGAGCCTCACTAGGATTATCAATTGAGCACCATCAAAATAAATAAGAATCTCATCAGAATTGGGTAGAGACCATGTACATTCCACGGTTATAAAAGATTTGACTTTCCTTGAGAAATTTTAAAATAGGTGAAAACTCAAAAATCCTTAATGGGTTTTGTGCATACAACCATTGAATCTTCTAGAGTTATACTGCTCGACCTAATATACATTTGATTTGATCTTATGCAATATCTTCTCAACACCATTATGAAAGATCTTGTTCCTTAAATTCCACAACTCCGACTTGATTGCCATAATAGCAACCAGCCATAAGTCCTTCATCATTCCGCTCTTCAACTTAGCAGCCGAATAAGCTTCCACCAAATCATAGGCAGGTGTCAGCTAAAAATACCAAAAAAGCTAGTCCCATAATAAAGTAGAAACCACATTCCGAAAATATATGTCTCAGCGAATCTTCCCCATCCTCGCACATAACACGTCTGCTTAAAATATGAACTTTGAATCGACGTCGTGTCATATCGTGCAATTATCCTCACACAATAACTTCCAATTTTGTGCAACTAAAGTTGGATGAATACCTTTCTTCCAAGTCAATATTCAATATTTTTACTACCAACATCATCATCACCTAACTATTTCCAAGTATCATCAATAAGTTTTTCAGTGGCTTTCCACTCATAACGAGGTAGTGGTGCACACCTATAATATCTTCAACTTCTTTTTGTTGTTTCTTCTTCTTTTTTTTCTTCCTCCTAGGATCTTCAAATTTAACCACTTCAGCAACTCCACCATATTGCAATTTTTGAACATTTTTGTACATGTCAATTTTATGACCTGTGATCTTATAACGAGTACAAAATAGTGGAGGCTCAGGGATTAAAATACGCTGTCAGAACCCTTGCCCGTGGCAGTGACATAGATACGAGAATGAATTTTATTAGCATAATCAATATAAACCAGAACGCTCGCATGATATCTAGAAGCATGATTTAAGGCTTGCCAACCACAAAAGGGGTGCCAAAAATGAAGCACTAAGTCAACCAATAAGTGTAGCTTAAACAAGGTCACCAAAAACCGAAGTTTCCGCTTTCGAAAGCCCAGCTGACATAACCCAACTGTCTCCACTTCCACTAGCTATTTTAGACTCATTTCTCATTGGAATACGGCTACTTACAGTTGCTATAACGAATCCCGCATTTACTGACACATCTGCTCGACCTGATTCGCCCTCCCCATGAATTATCTTCTCTTACTAGAATTGAGATTTTAAACTTGGAATCTGAACCCCAAACAGTAGCATGGGTTTTTTTCACCAAGGTTGGATCAAAATCCTCATCCCACTCCTAAACTTTTAGAGTATGAATTCCATGAACTTCGTGAACAATCTTCCACTGACCATCAAACCAAATTGTTCTCTTGTGTTCTTTGCAAGTTAGCTTGATTGTAAATAATCCTTTCGTCATTGGAAGAAACTTAACTTTATCTAGACCTAATTGCCATTGGTATTCCAACGCATTCCTCACATTAATAAACTTTACACTACACCAAATTTGGCGAATAGCAACACAATGTAGCAACGGTAATGCTGCCATTGCGGAATAGCAACTCTTTTGGGTCGTTGCGGATTTTTTGGACCGTTGCGGAATTTAGCAACAGCCCAAGTCACGTTGCTAATGGCAACACTTTTTGTTTTGTGCATGCGAGATACGCGTGTGACAATAAACACCTCTCCACACTTTTCGTTATTTTTGTACCCAAACCAGATATACTTCGAATCTTATTCCACCCCAGGAAATGAAGTGTGCAAAAAAAGCGTGTCCCATTGCCTTAACCTAAGTTTCGATCTAACCCCATCCTTATCATTTTCATTTCACTTCACCTCATTGGTTCTCAGAGAAGCTGCGGGAGAGAAAACTTTAGGGTTCTTCATGTCTATGGTAAATCTGAGAAGTTTAGGGTTCAAATCGAAGAGAAGACAATATTGATGTGGTGTTCATCTCTGTGGTACTGCAAATCGAAGAGAAGTGGTTTAAATATCAGTTCTAAACCCTAACCCTAATTTAATTTTGAGTTTTTCTTTGATTTATTGATTGGGTTTTTGATTTTGAGATGTGAGATTATAAATAAAAGAAGATGCCGATGGTAATGAGAGTGGCACAGAGTTAGGGTTAAGACAACGTTTTAGGGTAGTAATGAAGGGTTTTATTTCGCTTTTTTTTTAGGGTTTTGGATTGATTTTGATTTATTGTATTTTGCAGCAAGATGATATATTCTCGCTCGAACTGGAAATTCCTTTACCAAGATGCTTCAGGTTCCGAGCATTCAATCTAGGTAATGCAACTACACATTACCTGTCTAGAAATGTTCATAGAATAAACTTGTATATTGCAAAAGCATAATGTTTAAAGTGCTTTACTAATGCTTTTGTATTTCCCTTTAGTTGCTAAGAAGATGGAGAGGGAAGGAGAGCAGGAATCGGTTCCTGCCTCTGAGCTTATTGGAATAATCAATACCATGTTTTCTTGAAGATAGATTAGGAGACAGAATCATATGGCAAGTCCCCTTCAACTTGAAGTCAATCTACACTACTTAAGTTAAACCCACCACAAGTTTCTAACTTGATTATAAACTTTTATGCATACATTAGTAGCGGAATCCCTTCAAATGTATTTGTCAGAATGTACTATCTCAGTTAAATAGATGGTCTGGCTTTTTTTTTTTTTATGCAAGACAATTTCAAGATGGCCTTTAAAGGGTGGCTCTAATGGTCGCGTGGTTGGTGGAGCAGTTGCGGGTCTGTTACTAGCTTCTAGAAAAATCCAAGTAAGACACTACAGGGTTACTTTTACCCTTACATTAGATATAGCATGTAGCCGTGAGTTCATGATTCCTACTAGCTTCTAGCAAAATCCAAGTTAGACACTACAGGGTTACTTTTAGCCTTATATTAGATATAGCATGTAGCCGTGAGTTCATGATTCATACAATTTTCTTTGCAATTGGTTATAACTTGATAGATATTATTGTTCTTTGCTCATACAGCTGGTGAAATCGTTGCTTGGCAAGGCTATGGAGGAGTATGAATGTCGCCTGGCGATCCAGAATGAATCAGTAAGCTTCTCTAAGCGTTGTTAGTAATTTGTATATCTTGTCAAGTGAAAAAGGATTCTTGTTCTGTCACTCTTAGTAGTTGTTGTTGTGGTGATAGTTTTGCTCTACCGTGGTTGGACTATTACTGACAACAAGAGCTTTACAGACCCATCAGCAATATAGCAGCTATTCTTCTAGTTGATTTTTGGTGAATACCTAATTAACAGTCTGTTTGATTTTTGGTGGATACCTGATTTTCAGTTCGACACCTAAGTAACACCAGCTGAGCACACCATTTATAGAAAGGAAATGATATGTGCTGATTAAAAAATTGTTCTCACTGATGCACATGCTTTTGCTTTCTCAATGAGTTAGGCTATGGACACCACACATATACTTTGACTGAATCTTTTAACTTGTCGGATGCTGCGACTTTTATACCAGTGAGCATGTGTTTTACATCGCCTGAGGGGAATTACACGTTTTAAAGACAAGGAGTTCAATGCAACATTCTTTTGCCCAAACTGCGTCGGCCTTGGAGCAAGCAAGTTCTTTGCCTTCACTGTTCATCATGTAGCAGTGGCTTTCATATGTAGAATGGGTTTAACAAGAGACATGACAAGGTTTATTTGTTCTAATCCAATGCTTAAATGTTTCGCTTGCAGGAGTTTTCAAAGGGAATGGAATGAGTGTGATACTAGTGATAGTCATTACAGTTCTAGTTTCAGCTGCATCAATTTTTGGAGCTGTAACAGGGTACAGATACTGGCAGAAAAAGAAAAGAGAACAGGATCAATTAAGCTCGGTTTCTGAAATTGTTTGAGGATGACGATGAACTTGAAAAAGAATTAGGCCTTGGAGCTGTAGTATGATAAACCTGTAATGGTAACCTATTATTTGTTTCCTGTATAATAGTCTGTTAGATGAGTATAACTTCATTTCAAACTTAGGTTTCATTTTTTGCATCAATACACATGACTTTTAGTCTGTCAGTTTCCTATGGTGCTTTATTTCTCACTACACCTCTTTCTGGTATGAGTTTGTTCTCTTTTTAACTTATGTGACTAACTGAAATCCTGCATTGTAGGACAGTTCTTTTACGGGGATCTTGTCAAGTATCGGCACTTCACAATTGGGAGTGCTCATGATGATCTTACCTCCAAACAAGTCAATGGCTGAGAACAATGCAGTCAAAGATTAAAGCCACTGAAGGGGAAGCGTAAAGATCTGATGGGAAGGTACCTATCTATCTCATGCTCAAATATGAGTATTACAGAACTAGGTTATACAAGTATGGATACTGAAACTTGCTAGGTTTTATGTATTAGAGAACAAGAACACTGAAACTAGCTAGGTTTTCAGTTATTTGAATGTATGAAATTTTTTAGTTTTTTTTGGCTAAGTGTAAGAACAGAGTAAGAAATTTTTGTAAGTGTATGAAATATTGATTTTGGCTAAGTGTCAAATTTTTTTGAAATGTCTATGAATATTTCTGAGTGAATGAATCTGTGAATGTATGAATGGTTGTATACTTGCAGAACTCTGTACTTGGGGAAAATATGAAATTAGTGTCTGACCTGGTCAAAGTCTGACTGAGCTTGTTTTGACCAGGTCAAAGTCAAGCTTGGTCTTCTTTCACCTGGTCATTTTTTTTACTTTGGTAAAAATTTAGAAATGGCAACTAAGCCGTTGCTGGCAAAATATCTGAAACGGTCTGAGGCCGTTGCTGATTAAAATTCGAAGCGGTCAATTAGCCGTTGCGGCCAAAATTTGGCAACGGCTTCTACGGCCGTTGCTAAATCCGTTGCTAACCCAGAGACGCAACGGCAACATTACCGTTGCTAAAATTCGTCACACCATGAATAGCAACGGCTAGCCACTGTTTCTAACACTTTTAGCAACAGATAGGCACCGTTGCTACCGCCCAAATTTGGTGTAGTGTTAAATCTTTGAAATCCAATTTCCCAATAAGAATATGTTAGAGCCTGCTCGGTCAACACCAGGCGTTGGTATGTCAAGCTTGGTTGTCATAATTTAGTGTTCAAAACTCGTACACTTGAACATGTCTACTAATAGTCAGACTTCACTAGGTTATACCTTTAGGTAGACGATGGCTGGTAAATCTGGAAGACTGATCAAGAACTGAAGACGAATGAAGAACAAATGACAATATCCTCCTTCAGCAAAAAGGTTAGTCCTTCTAGACCAATGATTCCAGTGGTCCTCTGCTTTGAGTTGAACGATTACTCTAATCGAAGCTTTTGACTGTTAGTATTCGACAGTGTCTATGAACTCTCTTTTATTGAGTTCCATGACTTGAAAGCATTTCTATATGGAGTCTTCTTCTTATACTCCATCACTGCTTTCCTCGAACCAATTCAATACAAGCTTTTAGGAGCTTTGTATTATGAATAGTGATTCATGGTAAATGGTTTTATGAAGTTTATCTTCATTACCTGAATGCTTGCATTAATATTGATAAGAGTTTTCTAACTCGATTATATTGTGCATTCAGAGTGCTAGTGATTTTTCACTTAGCAACAAAGCCAGTTTTTAGTTTTGTATAGACTAGAAATCAATCACCATGCAAAGGAATTGATTACCATTGCTAGGTATTGATTTCCTAGATTCGATTTCATATCAATCCACTATAGCTTGGATCGATTACCATTGGCTAGGTGTCGATTTCTAGTGTTTAAATTTGATTCCCTTAATTGGTAATCAATCTACTTTATGACTGGATCGATTACCATATGGTGGATTCAATCTCCCTTAAGTTAGGAATGGATTTCTACTTTAGAAATCGATCTCCAAATGGTAGTAGATCGAACACCAATGCCATAAATCGATTTACACATATGTGGTATGCATTGCACAAGTTTGTAATCAATCAACTCCAAAGTGTGTATCGATTTCACTAATGTGTAATCATTTCACTTTAAGAAGTGTATCGATCTCCCTAACTAGGAATCAATACACTTACACAAGCAATCGATCATTGTAAATGAAATCGATCTCCTTGTGCACATTTCATTGCTTGCACTTGCAAATGGAATGTGAAGACTATTCATTAATGTGCTTCAATGATCTTAATCTTGAAAGTATGATTTGGTTCAACATGGTCATGAACTTGTGCTTTCATGCAAGAGTTTATTATATGACACAATAAGGCAAACCTTCGACTTGCGACAATGTTTTATTGCTTAGCTTAATTCGAAGAGGTCCAATCCTTCCATCTAGATCATTCCTTTTGGAATCTAGATTCAAGTTAACGACAACATTCAAAGCTTACGTTGTCACCATGTTAACTTTGGAAGAAGTACTTTGGTACTAGGCAATTCCGGTTTTGTCCCAGAAACCAAGAGCCAAGTAAAACCGGATTATATGAACGGTTCTCACATAGAGTATCAAGTAATCAATGTTGCATTAAATGAAACTTTGTTTTCATTTATGTTTTTCAACATTTGAAGTCAAAAGAAGTTAAGTCCGCATTAAATGCCTTTAATGGAGAATTGAATGCACATTCAATTCTTATTCGGACTTTGCCTTTGACAAATAGTGCCTTCGTCGAAACACTATATAAGGAGACGTCCATTCCTCCTTCAAGCTTTGTCCTTCTAACATTTCATTTGTTAGAACCCCAACTTAGAGTTCTCCGAGATTTATCTCGTTGTTAACAATGTTGAGATTGAAAAGGCTTCCAACTGGACCAAGAAGCCTAGGAGCTATCATATTGATAGTGATCCGACCATCTCCATATCTACATAGATAACCTTGTTTATTCTATGTCAATGCTCTTCTGATATCATTGACACTCAAGGTGTGTTGTAGAGTTTCTGGAGCTAGACTTTCTATCGACCTGGATTTTTAAGCGAAACGCTGATTTCGTGTGCCAAATAGATAGATTCTAGAAGTGGAATCAAGTTGTTTATTTGGATTTGTTTATCTTGCTTAGTTTCTTGATTTTCATCAAGATCACCTTTGTATCCATTTAAGGACTTGATAGTATCTGGGACAAGAACAAGTAGTGTATTGATTACCATCATACACGGAAGAGACTTGTTCGAAATCAAGCAGTTTATTTTATAAACATAATAGGCTTGATTTGGTATTTAAAATAACCACCACAATTGAAATTGTGAGATTTGGTTGAATACCAAAACAAGAAGTGTATTGATTACCATCGTACACATAAGAGCCTTGTTTATTGAATCAAGGAGTTTATCATTATAAACATAACAACCTTGATTCGGTATTGATAAAACCACCATTTGATTACTTGGTTGAATACCGTTATTGAATCTACGGCTTTGGTTCCTTACCATATTGAATCATTGTCTCAGAAGGAAACATAATCATCTGATTGGAGGTCGGGAGGCGATAGTCTTCACGAAGGACTGTGAAGCAACTCTTCAATTGGAGGTTCAAGATTACATGTACGGGATCACTTTGTGATTGGAGACGCAGGAATACTGAGGGGGAAGCATTTGATTGTCGTTAATTGGATCAAGTGTTTTGGACATCGTGACCGAAGTCTGATAGTAGGCATGTATGGTATGTTAATTTCTTAAGAGTGTTCATAAGTCTGGACGAGGTCTCGAGGTTTTTCTGCTGGATTGCAGTTTCCTCGTTAATAAAATCTTGTGTGTGTTTTACATTTTGCACTATAATTGTTTTATCATTTATATTGTAAATCATTGTGTATGTTAACAATATCCTTTTTGTAACTTGTATAGATTCTCGTTTGTGTGAATCAATCAGTACAAAAAGAGACTTTGGTAATTCAACCTTAATTCTGCAAAGGTTGTGCAAAGTTATATCTATAGGTTGTTGGGAAAAAGGATTTGGTGGTGTACCCGGTACCCTCATACCTTTTCTGAATAAGCTTCCGTACATTAACAACTTCATTATAGATCTCACTCGCGTCCAAGCAAATCTCCCATGTCATACCAGTTTTAGGGTTTGGAAGAGATGCATGCAACATCAAAATTTTCCGAAGCAAAAGGTTTCTTCAACTTCACGACATCCAGAATAGATAATTTTACATTACCACCCCTGGATTAGGGTTAGTAGACGTATTAGTCATAGAATCCACCATCTTAGATCATCAAGAACAATAAAGATTAAGATTTCCAACAAACCCTAACGAACACGCCAATAAAAAAACAGAGTGCCCTTAATTTGGTTTAGAGTGAACTTGTCAGTTTCTAGTAACCAACAATAACGAATATGTCATAAACCTGCTTCAGCCTATATTTTTTACAATTCTAAACATATTAAAATAACACACATATTCATCCAAACACTGAAATACATAAACTTTAGCTTCCCATTGACATTATACTCTACGAAGTTCATACACATGCACACACATTAATATGAGTATTTTAGTCACGAATAATGTATGTCTCCTCTGAAATACTATGAGTTAGGTGAATGCCCTTTCCACTGATCTCAATCACAACTTGGCTTATGGCAGTAGGGCCACAATTATTGCAGAGTGGACTCAACCATTTCCAAATCCAACTAATTGTTCTTAAGTAGTATTCTTTGGCAATCCTGCGTTGATAATTTTCCATTCTCTGGAGTATTGTTTCTCTTCGCTCTTCCAAGTCATCTAACTTTTCATAAATCAGATCTGTGGTTAGATTCTTTTCCCATGCCTCAGTTTTTGTTGTTGGAATGATAACTTCGGTGGGTATGACAACTTCGGTTCCATATGTGAGCATGAAAGGTGTTTCTCCGATGGCTTCTTTTCGCATGGTTCGGTGTGCCCATAGTACATTGTGGAGCTGCTCACACCACTTCCTTTTGTAATTGTCCAGCTTCTTCTTTAAAATTAGCGCAATGGTTTTATTCGTGGACTCTGCCTGGCCGTTGCTTTGTGGATATGTTGGTGTTGATTTGATCATTTGTATTTTGTAGGCGTCGAATAGCATGTCAATGTTCTTTCCACTTATATGTGCTACGTTGTCGGACACGATGGCTGCTGGGATCCCGAACCTGCAAATTATGTGCTCAAACAAAATTTTGAATACGTCGTTGTTTTAGGTGTAAAACAATAAAGAGAATCTGAGGGGTAAATTGTGAAGTGTAATGATGTAATATGAAGTTGTAATGGTGTTCGAGAGGTCAAGATTGAACAAGACTCACCTAAACCAAGAAATGGTCGTTCGAGTATTGCTTCAGTTACGAGAAAAGGAAATAGGGTTGGTTTAAGGGAGGGAAGCCGAGAAAGATGAGATCAGAGAATTGCTATGATTTCTGTGATGTTGTGAATAAAGTTGCTAAATAAATGGATATTCAGTTCTCACTAGATATTGAATGTTGAATGAGAAGAGTTAACCAATTATCGATGAGATGAATTGATTGCACTGCACTGAATTGAACTGTTTTGTTCTTTTCTTTCCAAACTGGTCGAGTGACCCATTTATAGCAATAGAATTCCAACTGATCTCGTAAGAAGTGGAAGAAGTGGAAGAGTGGGAGTGTGGAGTAAGTGGGACCAGTTGTTAAGAGTCTTGCGCCTAATATTAGGGAAGACTAACAACCCACTTTCTCATCCCCTCTTTTCAGCAACGTTCACACGACTTAGCTTTCTTTCCCATTGAGTGATTGAGCCGTTGCAATCACACGTGCCGTAGACCACCAAACCAAAACCCTAAAGAATATCCCCCAATGTAACTTACTTGATTCTCGTAAGATTTGTTTAAGTGTTGAATATTTGTTAAGTCAAAGCTAAATGAGTGCAAGTCGTACCAATTACTGGTAAACTTAGGACTTTGCACAAAAATAGAGAATTAAGCGATAAGCTTGTGTATCTCTTTTAGGCTTGGTCTAAGGATTGAGCCGGGCAATCGCCTTTTAAACCTATGATGATAGTCTAAGGATTGAGCTATGCAAGACTGAGAGGATTTCAGCAACCCTCTGTGGCAATAGTCAAGTAAATACGACTTTCTGTATGCCATAAATATGAGAAATCGGCTTGTGGCATATAATGCACCAATTCTCTGAGTAATAGAGACATATGAATGTCCAAAATACTATAATTCATAGCTATGAGCCATGATTAAGAAATATAGCACTGATTATAGAAGCAAGTCTATAATCAGGAGAAAAGTCACGTTATGCTAACACAGCGTAGCCACAACCAAAAATGCATAAGAATTGCCAATTCAAGGCCTAAAGATAGGACACATGAATGATAATAAGCTATGTTACATAACATAATAATCTTATTAGGAGGTTAGCTATAGGATGTATAGGGATGAACCATAACATTACGTCATATTCAGATTTCTAGACAGTTTGCACGTCACTTACTCTAAAAATCGCCCAGGCCAGCCTATATTTTCTAAAATTATGAAATTTTAGTATGTCATGGGAAACTCGCTGATGAACAACTTTCATGAGGAAGTTTCTCCTGAATCCTCACGGATTAGACCGTATAAGTCGTTCTTTGAGGCAATTCGTAATCTGTCAAATTTCCGAATTTGATAGGAAACTAGAATATCATGGATTCAATAAAGACCATAATCATCTAGGACTTGGATCAGTGGCCCATAAGTAGAGGTAGCTCAAAGATTAAGAAGTGGGACCCTCAATCTATGGCGTGTGAAGTGGGCCATAGTTGTTTTATAGCCAACCTATAAAAGTGGGGTCTACAGGAAGAGTTGCGCTAGCAATAAAAGTGGGGCCGTGGCAAGAGCTACGGCCAAGAGATGAAAGTGGGGCCGTGACAAGAGTCACGCCCAAGAGGGAAGAGTGGGGTCGTGGTAACAACCACGACCAAGCCACAAAAGTGGGCCATAGCATGAGTTATGGCCGAGTAATACAAGTGGGCCATAGCGTGCGCTATGACCTAGCCGTAAAAGTGGGGTCGTGGCATGAACCATGGTGTTAACCATGACCAAGCTATAAAAGTGGGGCCGCAGCCTAAGCTACGGCCAAGCCAATAAAGTGGGACCATGATATCAGGTTATCGCCAACCAAAGAAAGTGGGACCAGACCTAAATCACAACCAAGCAATAAAAGTGGGGTCGTGACATAAATCACGGCCAAGGCCAAGGTGTGGGGCCGTGGCATGAGCCACGACCAAGGTCAAAAGATAGAGAATGGCCGAGAGTTTAGGATGGGATGGATGGGACGTGAGCTAGGGCAAGGCTAGCTAGGTCGTGTCCGAGATGGGACATGGACTAGATGGGACGTGAGCTAGGAAGACGCGTGAGCTAGCTAGGGCGTGTGCATGAGCATAGGCTAGCTAGGATGCGGGCATAAGCAAGGTTGCATGCATAGGCAAGGATGCGTGCATAAGCAAGGATGCATGCATAGGCTAGGGTTAGGCGCATAGGCTAGGGTGGATACGCGTAGGCTAGGGACAAGGACCATGGTACTAGGCTATGGTCGTGAAAGATCAAAATACAACCATGGTGGCTAACTCTTTTATCCCTACTGTAAATAAATTCATACCTTGCCTTGAGCCATTCCAAGATGCCAAAAATTGATGCAAAATTACTCTTGCAATCTCCTCGCCAAAAAACACCATCAACATTTAGTCCCCTGCGCAGCATGGAACCGTGAGTGTTCCAGGGTGAGCATAAGTTGATGACCAAGCGATAAGACTTTATCCTCCCACTTGTCAGTCCACTGTCATTCTTCTGACTTGCAAGTACATCTGAGTCAACTCCTTTTATGCATGCAACAGTTACTCTTGAATTTGAATTCCCAAAACCCTAGAATTCAAATTACTCCGCGCCTATAAATATATGCACACAGGATAAGCACTATTAACTCATCAACCATAGTTCCTTCATTGTTTTTTTTTTTTTTCATCATGTCGAGTAGCAGTAGCAGTGACATTCCTTTGAGCCAATTCATCAAGCGCAAGGCCTGGATTCCCAGCTCTGTAAGTAACTCTTCACTTGTGCTTTCTCATATTCCTTTAGAAAGCCATTAACCATGAGTTAATTGTAGAATGGAGAGGAAGAAGATACAAATACCAGCAATCCACAAAGCAAGGTGCCAAGGATGAGCAATTCTTCACCAGTAAATCCCTTTCCTCACCCATTTCATTGATTAGATCCAAATATTTCTTAATTTTTTATTCCATGCAGTTTCGCAAAAAGAGTGCTCACGCTCCCCCAAGGAAAATGACCGAGACTTCCCAATCTCCCACTTACAGTCCTGCTTCGGTTGTAGATCTTGAAGATCACGTCCCTCCTGGTTGTAGCATTAGGGCAGGTCTTCTTTTTGATCCTCTGATGCGATCCCTATCTCATGAACACAAATCTATTGGGGGCTTCTTAGTTCAAAGGAAACATGTTTCCATGTACACTAAAATATGGAGGAAGTATGGCCATATAGCTACTACCCAAGTCTTGGGTAAGAATTGTTCACCAGTCTTGGTGTCCATGGTTGCCTTATTGTTGCCGATGATAACAGAGATGGAACAAGGATCACTGCATAAGGTTACCTTGTCTACTATTCTGAAATGGGAGCGTTTACTTTCCTCGGCTGAAAACGTTAAGTTCAAGGTTGGATGGCTTCGACAACGACTTGTGTTTGTGCATAAAACTATCCTAGTCTTATTTCACAAACATACAAGATATAATATGGTATTGAGTCCTTGGATCTACTTAATACAAAGGAGTAACATCCAATAAGACATATAAGTAACTAAGAACACTAAATTACTTCTTTAAAGGTTATAACTGATCATTCACATGAAGGTGGTCATCATAATACAATATACAAGTTTTAGTCTTAAATGACTTTGAGTAAGATTACAAGATAATGTTGATAATAATTCTCACTGAGCTCACTACTTAGTACTTCTCTATCTAATTCTCGCACTCAAATGTCTGTCCTCAGCTCATTCTACTGAGATGAGTATTTATAGGAGTCCTAAGGCGGTTCCCAGATATTTGCGTTCACACCTGGTGGGGTCCTTACACCTCCCCTATCAGTGCGACCTTCTTCTCTTGGTCTGCGGCCTCTCGCTTACTTACAACTGAAGTCTTCTTCTTTGTGCGGCTCATTCTTGTTTCCATCGCCAAGAACTTGACACGCGTCCCTTGACTTCTGACTTGCTCTGACCATGCATTTAATGTAAGTGGTTGGATGTTTCCCACGCCTCACAGCTGTCTCTCGAGGTCTTGTCCCATCAGCTCTGTTGTGGTTGGTTCTCAGCCCTTCATCTGGATTCTCTCCATAGATGGATAAGGCTTCATTGGATCTTAGCCTTCCATCCAGATCCTTACTCGAGATGGGTAGTGCGGACTTTTAGATCTCACTCAGTGCTTCGCTCTCACCTGGCTTATCCTACTTCCTCTTCTCAAATGCTTACACGTGGGCGGTGGGTACTTTGTACCAACAGTTTGCCCCTGTCGGTTCGTATTCGGGTTTGGGTTGCCCCAAGGGTAGAATGGTACCGACACCCCCATTTCTCCACTTTTACTCCCACGTTGCATCTTTATTTCCTTAAAAATCGCGCCGGTTACTATCTTTTAGTTTTTACCCTATATAAGGAAAACCGAATAATGGGTAAGTTCATTTACTTTCATTCCCTTTTCTTTCTTCTTATTCTCTGAGTACTACTCAGCCTTTAGTACTAGGAAGATCTTTGGTTTTGTATTCTTCTTCTTTAAAGCTTCTTCTCTTGACAGTGACGGTTTGGTTGTTGTTTGTCGCTTCTCGCTGGTGACTTTGTCGTGTGTTAAAGGTGAGTTTTGATAATCTGATCATGCTCATATACTTTCCAACTTTGTTACCTGACTTTCCTTTTATGATTAGTGTTTTGATAAATATAAAGAAAATGACGATTTTTAGGGCTTCTTGGCTGTTTTTTTTTCGCTTTTCCATACAGGGGTTTGACTGAAATTAGGGTTTTCGTCATTGTATGTGCATAATCGCGGTTAGGGTTTGTAGATATCGCCCTCCTGCTTCCTTTACTTGCTGCTATTTGATTATCGCCCCTCTGATTTGCTTTATTTGTATCATTACTTACAAGATTTGCCCCCGTCGTTGTTCCTTAGATGCCTGTGTGAGCCTTTATCTATACTCCTGGGTTTTGAATCATGGTAGAGAACATAATTACACCAAAAGTATATATACTTTGCCCCTGTTCTCTGTCATGATGATAATCCCAGGAAATAATGGGTTAATCTTCTCGTGTGGGTGAGGTCTCTCCTCCTCAGATGTCTTGTAACTTAACTTCATAGTGGGTGTGGCGCCCTACTATACTTTGCCCCTGTTACGTGTTATTTTTGAATGTAGATTCGAAGGGTTTATTTGTTAGGATAATTTAATCTTGCCTGATTGGATAGGTATATGATTGATTTGCCTTTGTTGTAATCTCATAAGACTGCTGAGTTACTTGGTTTTCAAAATTTCATGCCTTTCGTTCTTCATTTAGTGAGTACATATGATTGACTCAGACAATTAATGCCCCATTATTTTTGTGAGAACATCATATTGAGTACTATCATTAAACTCAGCACATTAATGCCCCACTCTTTCTGTGAGAACATTTTATTGAGTACTATCTTTGGACTCAGATATTTTAGTGAGTACTCATAATGGACTCAGAACATTAATGCCCCACTCTTT
>JAJJMA010116460.1:0-16713 GCA_023529015.1 Papaver nudicaule
GTACGTGTTTGGTAAACACATCAAGGCCGACAAGAGAAGAGTGGAACCTTATACGTGTTGGATTATGTCTTAAATAAATTCCAAATAACGAATTCTTAATTCTTGATTAAGATTGTTAGGTAGAACTAATTGTTATATTATCATTGTTATGCATGTACGTAATCATGTATCCATTAGCAGTATTGTTTACTTGATTCATGGAGTGCTGTTTTATAGAATTGTATTGGTCACATGATGATAATGATCTTTTGGTCAAACAAATATGCATGTACTTTCTTTTCTTCCCAAAGCCGTTATAACTCAAAGCGGTCAGCAAAACCATTGACTTTTTCGAGTACATGATTCCCTTTTGGCATGTGATTTCAATTCATATAGGCCATAGAGATATATTGTAAGTCAAATGACTCTGGATCATTCAAACTGGATCGCTTTCGTTGGAGGGGTGTGGTAGGTTTAGATGGAGAGGTGCGTAGTATTTGACATTTGACCTTTAGGCAATTATAACCCATAGGGCATTATAGGGTAGGAAACTTCTGTTTGGGAGGTATCTATCCTTTTTACCCATGTGGTGGCAATGTTGCATTTTGCAATACTAATCATAATATGTACGCAAAATCTAGTTCCCTCTCCTGTGGGGTAAAAAAACTGGTCAACTTTGGTGTTTTTAGTCTACATTGTGTGGATGCTCTTCACACGGCCTTTGGCTTTAGACTATAGTGTGGGGATCTCCACAACAACAATAAACCTTCCGTCCGAAACAAATTAGGAGGGTGGGGATCTCCAAGGGTAGCAAAATAATAACCCGGTTATTTTGAGGGCGAGCACATTTTTAATGAGGGCGAGCATTACTTCAAATATCTCATCCCAGTTTATAAGGGGTGCTAAAACTTTGTGCAAATACTAAAAAATCCCTACACTAATCTTACTACTAATTTAACTACATAACAAATCAAAAAACACCCAAACAAATATCATTATCAACAAACACTCTTCTTCTCTCTACTTCATTTCTTCATCTCTAAAATCCAAAAAAATTAAACTTTAACAACTTCAAAATTCGGAACACTAATTTTACTACTAATCTTACTACAAAACTAATAAAAAACACTCAAACAAAAACCATCTTCTCTATATCATTAACAACAAACAATCTTCTTCTCTCTATTTCATTTCTTCATCTCTAAAATCCAAATTAAACTTTAACAACTTCAAAATTCGGATTTTGAAACTTGGTTTATTGATTAACTTACAATACAAAGATGGTTGGTCAAACATAATCGAAGGATGCTCCAATGAGGAGCTTAGTTCACTAAAAACACTATGATTTGTATGAAAAATACTCAATTTTTTCAAGTTACAGAGACAAAATCATCAAGGTTATGTCTTAAATCATGACGATTGTTCTTGATTGTAGAAAAATCGTCATGGTTATGACCATCGACCTTGACGATTTTTCATGTTTATTTCCCAGAAATTTCATGATTTTGACAAAGGAAAATCAAGCAAAAAACACCAGAATCGTCAAAGTTTTCAAGGTTTCTTTGAAGACTGTGAAGTACCACAATTTGGATTGTGCATAGGATTTCCAAAAAGGATCCCAACAGAAAATAATAAAACAAAAGATAATATGGGCAATTTGATCGATAATTTCGTCTGAGTTAAGATTCCACGCATGTTTCCTTTACGACGACTAGAAGCATCCTTAACTTGTGTCAATGAATCATAGCTGTTTGTTTGAGGAACTGCTGAACACCCCGGCCCATACCATGTCTCCCCGAAATCTTTCAGTGAAACATAGCTGTTTGCATGAGGAATCACTTGAACTCTTGAGCAGCCCATACCATTATCATCCCCAAGTTTGCTCATAGTTTCAGTTTTAGGGTCATAACAATAGAGATCACCTGCGTACGACAATAGATTGCTTTTTGTGATCGCAAATGGCTCGTACCAAGCTTCACACTCTATCTGAATCTCCTTGACCCAGTTCCATGCATTTTGGTTATAGTAATCGTGTTTCTCATCATGCTCTTCCATACCGTAACTGGCATTACTAGTGCTAAGATTTTTTTTCTTATATGCCCATATTTCTATGGGAGTGCAGGTACTCTTAACCCAACACAAATTCCCTCCCAACAGCTTGAGTTCAATACAATCACTACGCTCAAATACCTCAGGAAGTGGGAGCTCTCGGAACTTTTCATCTTCCAAATCAAAGGCAATTATATTCCCAAGTACGTCAGACCAATGAAGAACACCATTAGCAAAGACACCAGATACGTCAAAGCTGTGATCCATAAATGTATCGATGTCTCTCCACTCGTTACTGCCAATAGTGTATACTTGGACGTATGACTTGTATTGTTTTTCCATACGCCAATCACGGGAGTAAATTCTAACAACCTTGTACTCATAGGTGGACTGACAATAACCGAACCCACTCGAAACTCGTTTAGGAATCTCCGACACCCTACTCAAATTGGTTTTAAGAAGAATAAATTCACCTGTCAAGGGATTGCAAATTGCAAAAGGCTCATCCTGGTGGCCACCAGAATCCTTTTTCTGAAAACAAACCAATCCATTGCATGATCCAACCAGGATATCACCTTGAGAGGATCTAGATTTAAAAGCAAATATGCAATGTTCCATCTCCATGAGTGTCTCTCGAGTGTAGTAATACTGTATCTTATTACCATCAATATGATCATATTCTTCTCCAAAGTAGAGCTGGATTTTATTGTCTTTGTGGTCATCTCTGTAGCGATGGCATGCGAAAAGAAAACCAACCTCGTTATGACGTCTTTCATCCAGGATAGTTTTCCATGATTTGCATACTCGTTTAGCCTGTGAAGCTGACCCAAAAGGTAGGCGATAAAGTATGTTCAGCAAGACATCATTATCAAGATTCTCCATGAAACTCGCTCTAGAAAATACTCCTTTGAGGGATTTGATATTCGGTCGTGCTACTTTGTTTGGGGTGCAGAACTCAACTCCTATATATATATAGATTTCTGGACTTACCAAAATCAAGCACGACTCTTATATTTAGAGATGTAGACTGCAAATAAGAAACCGAGATCTATTAATGGTGCACGAAACTTTTATTCTTGAGGAGGCAGTAAGGCCCGACAGCCCGATGTCATGTACATGCGACCCAACAACAGCCTCTAAATTCATGTCGGATCTCTGATTTCAAATGTGACAATCAGACCATAAAGCCGTTGTATTCTGTCACTAGACTCCAATTCCGTGTTTCCATTTTCTTATTTCGTATAAATTGTACGTATGCCCAACGTTTGGACTTCAAATCATGTCGCAGTAGGTTGTTTTCATCGGAGTAATTCTACGGTATACACAAAGCTTTACACATTAGAGGATCTGACGGTCAACTCTGTCTCTGTGACTGAAGCATAGGATATGGTGCAATGTGTATTGGGGTCCGTTCATAAAATTTGAAGTATCTTGTTGTGTAAACCTTTGTGTAAAGTCCTCTGTGTCTAGAATTTTCATTTTCATCGATTAAGTTTCTAAAAGATATTGAACTGTCTTCTCCAAATTTCTGGGTCAATCATAGGGAAATTTGAGAAAATGCCATAGAATAGAGTACAATCTTGGAGACATGCATATCCCATTCTGGAGGTGTTTGTGGCAGAGTATTTTTGGCATCTACAAACTTCAAAGAAGCATCCGGGCGGAAACTTCTCATATTCCATATCGGAGGCGATAATCTAAGAGCAAGCACTATGGTGGCCTAAGCCTTCGCCATTCAATAGCAAAAGAGAAAGGCAGAAATGGCGAAAAAACGGCAACCACGGTGGTCTTAGCTATTTGGAGACGGAAATTGGATTTCCGCAGATTTTTTGGGCGGAAATCCGATTTCCGTAAAAAAATTTCTGCGGAAATCGGATTTCCGCACAGTCAAAGCTTGACTTTTGACCGGCGGAAATCCGATTTCCGTAAAAACAAGGTTTTTAGACAGAAACCCTGCGACCTGAACCTCATTTCTCAATTTTTCTTTTCCTCTTCTTCTTCGTTTTCTCTTCTACTTCTTCCAAAAAAAATTTAATTTGATCAGTTTGGAGTCAAATTAGCCCACGAAATCAAAAGGGTGCGTTCACTAATTGGTAAAGGTGATATAGAAGCAATCAATTTCAATTTTCATCAAGAAATTTTGATAAAGGTGAGTTCTTCATTCTAGGGTTTTAAATTGTTTTTTTTTTTTTTGATCATGATTTTGAACGTATTTGAATGATTAATTGCAACCAAAACAACTCTTTGATGTTCTGCTAACATACATATATCATAATTTCATATATATGATTGGTGATTGTTATTGATTTATGTTGAAATTGCTTGAAATGTTGAAATGGTATGAAATTGCTTGAAATTTGATGATTTATGATGGAATTCTTGTTGATGGACCTATCCAATTGTTGTTTGTATTACATTTGATCATCAATTGTTGATTGTATTGCATTTGATGTTTTTCTCTTATGCATTGTAGGATTGAATTGTTGTTCAACATGATCCCTAGTATAGATGCAAAAGCAATCGTATCGTCGAAGCACTGTGATAGCCATGTTAGAAAACTTCCTCCGGAAGCAGAAAAGGGTCAAATCAATACCCGTGGTAGCGCCGCTGGTCTTCCTGACCTATACAAAATTGTAAGGCGACATCCGGAATGTAAGAGAATCGTCGATAATTGTGGATTTGGCGGGATATTTAAAGTAGAGTATCCAGGGAGTGCTGATAGGTGCTTGGTAAGCGCCATTGCTGAGAGATGGTGGCACACCACGCATACCTTTCATGCTCCTAGATTTGAAATTGGGTTCACTCCTTGGGATTTTACTATGCTTACATGTATAGCTGTTGGAAGTGGTGAACTTATTGATTTGATCGATTTCAAACCTGAGGATTGGGCAAAATTTGGCCATATATACACTGATTTTCTACTTCCATTGGTAAAACCACCAAAGAAAAAAGATAGAGATAACACCGTGCAAGAAGAACAACGAACAGGTCCGCAGGTTAATCAACAAGGATATTATGTGGTTACTGATGATGAAACTAGAGACTATGTTAGGAATGTGTTAACCAGAAAATCTGGGATTAAGTTGAGTCTGATCAGAAACTACATTTTGAAATGGAAAAATACCCCCTTAGATCAATGGGAGGATTCTGATGTGAAGAACGTTGCTCGGATGTTTCTGTTGTGGGTGATCGGCAATGTTTTGTTTCCAAACAAGAACGATGTTGCTCTGTTAAGTTGGCTTAGATTACTGGTTGATTTGGAAAAGGTCAACACTTACGATTGGGGCCAAGCAATAATGGGAAGGTTGTATTCCGCATTGGATAATGCGGTCACAAGCAAAAAGTCCGGCGAATTGGAATGCTTCTGGTACATTTTATTGGTACGTAAACATTTCCCGTTTATACAACAACAAACTTGAACGCTTCTTATCATTGATATTTTTTTCTTCGTGTTTTTGCAGCCTTGGTTTTGGTCGTATATACCTGTATTGAAGCCAAATACAGACGAGGGTCAAAGTAATCCCGATTTCTTCCCTGCTTTAAAATTATGTGACAAGGGACATATGAAGAAGGGTACCGGATCACAAAGTAGTAATACCGGTACTCACTCTTTGTTATTGGCTCGGAACCATTTGGATTCTATCGATCAACGTAGTATCACATGGCTGCCGTGGAATCGTAGTAGCCACTATGGGATTGGAGATGTTGTAGAGGCTAGAAGGTTTTCCCTTCAACGATGTTCGTTTTATGATCCGATCGACCGAGAATACTTCATGTACCTAGGGGAACGATGTCTTCGTCAGACTCAGGGAAAAGTAGTAATTCCCATTGATCCACCGCCAAAATTGAGTGGTACCTCAGAATTAATGGGAAATTATGTGGGTGGTGGACACAGTACTTTTCACTACTGCGAGACCTCAGAAGATGAGTTTTATGAATGGTGGAAAAGCCATTCTATTGGACCTTATTTGCCCAAAGTTGTGCATGCTGGGAATGTCTATGTTGCGCGTGTGGAACCTCCAATTCGCGATCAACCGAGCCTTACTCAATGTACATATGTTCCAGAGTATATTTCAACTCTCCATCCACGGTTTCCAATTGAGCAGCCGCCTTATGCTGTCATTTGTGGCAATGATGGTAGAGCAATGAAAAGAATGCTAGGCGAGGAGTACATGAAGGAGGTACACCAATATGATGCGTCTGTGGGTACAGCGGTAAGTATAGATATAAATACTACTTTATGTTTGAATTGCGATATTTTGTTTTTATTCATATCAAAATGCTATAATACGATTGGGGTCATGAAACAGGAACAATGGTGCAAGTATAGTCAGCATCTCGCCAACAAGTATGATGCACTGAACAGTTTTATGTATGACCATACATCGGACCTCCACCATCAAATGGAGGGATCTTCTAGCTCTAGTTCAGTTCTTCGGGAGCTACCTTACATTGGTCCTGGGGAAGCTTATCATCCGTTCTATGAGAGTGCAAGTACCAGCAGTAATACCAGCAGTTTTGTTAGGGAAACTCCACCCGGAGATTTTTATCGACCCCAAGAAGCACCTACGACTTCTCAGGGTTCGCATGATTACCAACAATTTCCTTTATCTCAATATCGGAGCCAGCAATTTGTGCAACACACTGAACAATATGTGCAACCAACTTGGCCACCTTGGCCACAAAGTACTACTACTACTAACCCGAATGCTGACTGGGACATGGGTGAGGGAGTAGGATTCACTGGATTGCTCAACAACCCGGATGCTCGAGATTTTTAGTTTAGTTGTAATGTATTGAAAACTTATTATTTGCTAACTTGAAACTTGTAATTAATATCAGTACTTTTTATTTTGCTAACTTGATTGGTACATGACTACATTGCAAAGATGAAAAAAAAACTACTAATATCTTGCCAAATAGATTCCACCACGTTGCTCTTAACATTTAATAACACATCATTGTAAATCCTCGATCTTTAACATTCACCAAACACGAATGCCCGGTTATTGAGCTCATAATATCGAGCAAGAGATAGAGTGACCAATTCTTCGGGTGACGCATTTGTATTTGTTTGGTACATAGCTCTCATAATTCGACAAAACTCGGAGATGTCTCCACTAATGCGGTTCCATCGCCTTCTAATTCTTTTTCTATCTCTACCATTTGGATTGTTTGAAACTCTCACGAACACATCAAAAACACGAATCCAAAACGCCGGTTGCCAAGGTTCCACTTCTCCCACCATACCATTCATTCGGCAACGAATGAAAGAGTAAGTAATTGCTAGATCTTCTAACTTGGTGTAATTGGTCGCCATTTCGATTTGGTGATGAAAAAAAATTGAAAATTTGAAGGGAGAAAGAAGGAATCAATAGAAACAAGATTGATTGGGGTGGATTTGGCAAAGAGAGTGAATTTTCTTATATAGAAGAGATCCCAACGGCTATTTTTTTTGAATTTTGAAAAAAAGAGTCGTTGGGGATCTGACGGTCATGAAAAAACAGAAAGATGGATGGTTGGATGTTGAGGTGTAGAGGGGGTGTAAGGAAAAAAAGGTCAAACGGTAATATTTATGGGACGGAAATCCAATTCCCGCATGGCTTCTGGGCGGAAATCGGATTTCCGTAAAAAGTTTTTGGCGGAAATTGGATTTCCGCCCTGCGGGAATTGGATTTCCGCCTCGCTTCGGCTTTGCTATTGCCTGCTACGAACCCCTAGCAGGCAATGGCAAACTCGACCAATTTTGCCATTGAATGGCGAAATTTTGCACCATAGTGGTTGCATTTCGCCATTCAATAGCAAAGTCTCCCCAAATAGAGAACCATAGTGCTTGCTCTAACAATCGTCCACATAATAACATTTTTTTTTTAGAATAAAGAAGGTTATATTATAAAGGAAAAAGTTATGTACATAAGTTACACAGTCCCTTAAACCTAAAACAGAACAGTGAATCAGGTATTGACCACTGTTTCCCATTGTAATCAAGATTGAGATATCCCTGACACAATGCCTGCTTCCATACACCAGAAACTCAGTTCCATTTTAACTGCCGTAATCATCTGCTCCTTGCTCAATATCTTCCGTCTATAAACTCGCGCATTATTAGCCCAGATACAATGCTTCTGTGAGTTGAACTTAGTGATTCTCCAGCTCCTTAAATGCTCCTCAAACTTGTTATTCAGAACCCAACTTACAGACCAAGCCCTAAAGAAATAATCCCATAAGTTTGTCGCCCATTCGCAATGTAGAAATAGATGCTCTGGAGTTTCAACTTCTCGACTGCAGAAAAGACACAAATTTGAAGCTATATTAACCCCCATATGCTGCAACATGCTTCTTGTAGGCAAAGAGTTGCGTAGACATGCCCAAACAATGAACGAGATCTTTGGTGGAATCCATTTCCCTCCCATTAAGTTGCTGCAATTCCAATCGGGATATAGATCCATTATCTTCTCATAAATCTTCTTAACTGAAAACTCTCCCATTAGCTTGTCTTCGACACCAACTTGCAGTTGTACCTCCATTAAATCATGCTTTAGTTCCAGCAAATCGACGCTTTCAGCAGGATTTAATCGTCTTCTGAACACAAAATTGAAACCATGCTGCATTCTTTCACCAACAGTAGCAGTTTTCTGGTTACTTATCTTGTACAGTCTCGGATACTTCTTTGCAAGTGACTTCTTGAATAGCCACCAGTCCTGCTAAAATCTAGTGCAATTGCCATTGAAAACCTGCAAATCAATAAAACCATAAAAGTCAGTCCTAGTCTTCTCTATCTCCAACCACATACTCCTCCCAATTGTCTGACATGATTGCAATTGTACCAGGCAAACATCTCCAGATTCAGTTTTCTCACTAATGATTTTTCTCCATAAAGCCTCCTTCTCATGAGCATATCTCCAATGCCATTTAGATAACAAACACTTGTTCATAATCTTCAAGTCCTTTACACCTAAACCACCCTTCTTCTTTAGTTTACACACTTTCTTCCATGCTACCCAACTCATTTTTTTAGTATCATCATCTTCACCCCACACAAATTTTATCATTATACTTCTTAACTTCTTGGCTACTGTTGAAGGCAATTGTAAGAGAGAAAGGTAATATCTAGGTAGACTAGATAAAGAATTTTTAACCAATGTCACCCTTCCTGGTTTGTTCAAATATCTCTTTTTCCATCCACATAATAACTTAGGAAATGAAGAGTTCCATTAGCAAAGACACCATGAAAAGGTGTAAACTTGGATAACTAGGGTTGCTCTATTATCCGGGGAACCCAAACAATGTGGGATTAAACTCAACATTAGATCACTTTGAGCAGCAGAGACACAACTTTATGTTTAAAGCACAGATTTTTTTGGACAATATTTAAAAAGGATCCAAACAGAAAATAATGAAGCAAAAACAGACATTTCAAGAAAGTCGATCGATAATCAACGTCCCTGTAAAGTTATTATGAGGACGATACATAATAAAAACTACTACAAAAATCATCTCTAAGTTCTTCCAACGATACATAAGTCTTTGTTTGAGGAGGAACTGCTGAGCACCCTGGCCCGTACCATGTTTCCCCGAAATCTTTCAACGAAACAAAGCTGTTTGTATGAGGAATTGCGGAAACTCTTGAGCAGCCCATACCATTTTCATCCCCAAGTTTACTCATAGTTCGATTTCTAGGGTCATAACAATAGAGATGACCTTCGCGCAACAATAGTACTTCATTGGTTTTGGTAATAGCAAATGGCTTGTGATAACGATCACACTCTATAGTAAACTCCTTGACCCAGCTCCATGAATTTTTGCTATAGTAGTCGATTTTCTGATTATGCTCTTCCATGCCATATCTAGTATTATTACTGTCAAGATTCTTTTTCTTATATGCCCATATTTCTATGTGTGTGCAGGTCCACTTAACCCAGCACAAATTCCCTCCCAACAACTTGAGTTCATTCCAAGAATTATCTCCATGTTCAAGTACCTCAGGAGGTGGCAGTGGGAGCTCTCGGAACTTCTCGTCTTCCAAATCAAAGGCGACAATGGCACTTCCATCTATATCATAATCCAACCAATGAAGAACACCGTTGGCAAAGATACCAGGTTCACTGAATATGTGATCATCTATACATGATTGCATGTCTCTCCACTGGTTGCTGCCGATAGTATATATTTGGACGTGTGACCTGTCCTCGGCGCCGTGGCTGTAAAGCCTAACGACCTTGTACTCTTTAGTTGAGTGACAATAACCGAACCCACTTGAAATTAGGTTATTATCATCCCACAACGTACCAGCTAGGGTACTATTAGGTTTGAAAAAAATAAATTCTCCTGTTAGGGGATTGCAAATTGCGAAAGGATCGGGCATGTTGATATTACCAGTAGCCTCTTTCTGGAAACAAACCAATCCATTGCATGATCCGACCAGTATATCAGATTGAAAGGTTTCAAAAGAAAATCTGCAATGTTCCATCTCCATGAGTGTGTCACGAGAGTAGTAATGGTTCATCTTTTCTCTATCAATATGATCATGTTCTTCTCCAAAGTAGAGCTGGACTTTATTGTATCTGTAGTGACTGCATGCGAAAAGAAAACCCACCTCCTTTTGAAGTCTTTCATCCAGGATAGTTTTCCATGATTTGCACACTCGTTTAGCCTGTGAAGAAGCTACCTTAAGAGGTAAACGATAAAGTATGTTCTCCAGGACATCATTGTTGAGACTTTCCATGAATAACTATATCGAGCTAAGTTGTGGTACGTATTGAGATATATATAGATCACTATTGGGAAAACCCTAATACCAAGGTCGGTGCAAAAAACTTCAGTCTTGGAAAGACCATTAGGCACGAGACCCGAAATCACGGGCATGCGGCCCTGCATCATGCACTACAAATTTCACCACTTTTAGGATAGCTTTCCAAAGCTGCTACCGGAGGTACCCATTGTTGAATTTGGTATTTCCTCATTGTTTTTTTTGTCTACATAAATCCCAAATTTTATCCATTATAATCCAAAATTATATCTACTAGTGTAACAGCCCGTGCATTCGCACGGGCTCCAGCTAACACTCCTATTTTCTGGTCGTCATTCATACTTCGTTATCTTCCTCTAAAAATTGTTATCGGGAGCTAATATCAACATATAACCACAAAATTTTAGACTGAGCTTCCTCATGTTGTTCGCGGAGCACGTTTATATGATTTGACAAAAAAAAATGGAGGGAGTTCTTGGTGGATCTGCTATCCTCGGGTTTCATAGGTACAGTTTTTTGGAACCAAAGAGCACCGCAAAGCAGAAAACAATTTACAGAAATACAATTCAAGACAATCTACAGAATCTAATTTAAAAAGATTAGAACACGAATAAAGTGCACTTTAATAAAATGGAAGAGTGTACAAACATAGCCACGTTTGATATTACCTGCAGCGAGCCACTGAGCCACCTGATGGTTACACATCAATAACGCAGACTTGAAACTATTTTAAAATGTTTCATTTTTAACTGGATTTATATGTCCACATGGTTCTTACAGTTTGAATTCCATCTAACAGCATCTTTGAATTAACACCTCGACTTTTTTGCAACACTGAGTGCAATTGTGAATCCCTCCACGTAAATCAAGAGGTGACCAAGGAGTATCGAAGGCCTGCATATGAGACTGATATGTATTAATAAGCAGTGCCATTCAGGGAATAAGAAAGCAAAATGCACAAAACAGTTGTAGTATATACAACGAAGGTTCTTTGCTGGTGATCTACCATGAATCCATCCATGATGAGCCAACAATATTCAGAATTTAAATTCCACTCAACGGTTAGTAAACAATGCTTCTAAATACAAAAGATATATATATATATATATATACTGTATTTTAATACCAAATGTTACAGGAGATGGAAAAATGACATGGCCAAAAATTGTAACTCAACTCAGGATAGATTAACACCTCTTCTGTGTAAATCAGCTTCCAGCAACCACCTTGAGATTCTTAAAAGATTTTGGATCAGTCCCAGGATTATTTCAAGTAGCAGATGTGACAAACTGCCAGTACCAAATACACTAACGATCTTGACAAATGTAAGACTTGAATTCCGGCAACAACCCCATACACTCAATTAAGCGGAAACTATATCTATCTCTAGGTCCAAGTACTGAACAATTTATGTTTCACGGTAAGTTGTGGGCTATATTGAATGTCTATGTTCTTTACCTGATCTTCTTCATTTCCACTTCCTGCTACCATGAAGCTAGCCTAGGAATTTACCTACTTCAATGCTCTTTACTGGTCTACAAAATCAAAACTTTAACCAAGGTTTTTCATTATGGTATGCATCTTAATAAAATCCTTATAGCTGGCAATATCAAAAGATAGCCAACATCACTTATGGTAGAAACTGGATCAAAACAAATCTAACCTTCGAAGCCAATTCTCTAGGCTCAAGACTACTCCACCTTGCTTTCAGCAGCCCACAAACATTCTAATCAGAAAGGTATTCAAATTACCAACTCTGTAAGCATATAAAAAATTTTAAAAAACTATAAATCTATTACCTTAACACGATTCTCCAGAACCACGATGTCATCTTGAGTGTCTCTAATAGCATCATATCTGCCGGCTAATGCCACTTTGGCTGCCAGAGGTCTAGCCTTCCTTCTGTTGTTTTTAGGGGCATCTTTATCAATCAAAGAAGCGTCGCAGATAAGCCCTCAATTAGGTGTAGCCCATTTTTTCCTTGTGAGATCTGACAAAGGCTTTCCGAGAATCTGGAGGTTGCTTCCAGGTTGATTAGCAAGGTTTACCAAGAAAATCAAAATACATGAATTGGGTGTACGAAAATTAGTTTGTATCTTAAATGTGTAATCTAACAATTACAATGAGTGACAAACCAAGTGAGGCTTATAAGAACAGAAGAAAATGAAAAAAGGAATCAAGATAGGTATTGAGTTAGGATAATTACTGACTGTTTTGTTTACATAATCACCAAATTCAGGGTTACTTAGATTCTCAGAGAGTAAATAAGGAACTAATATTGAGCCAATTGCGCTAATTGTGCTTCTAATTTTTTTCCGAGTAATTATTTTCTTTGAGCAAAACTAAGGAACAAACGCAAAGGTAATTCTCACTCAAATTTGGCATAGATGCAAGACTACTATAGAATATTGCTAAAAGGTTGCTTTTCGAAAAACGTTTAATATGAAACACAAAAGTAACAACATATTAAACACAAAAGTAACAACTTCATATGTCATTCGTTGAGACTTTCACAGTCAAATCTATCACCCCTCTAACATAAGTTATAGATTTATCATTCAGAATGCATGGCTATGATTATTGAAAGACATTAGAACACATCTATCAGTTCCTAACCTCTAACCTATCGAGCACAAATTTCAGAACAGAAGACAAAACCATGTAGGATTGTTGGCGAAAGAGACATACCTTTTGATGGAGACAATAAGATCACCTACGTGATGGTAGTACAGCCTTAGAGACAGTTGATGCACCCATTGGAACAACACAATCCTGCCCTCCTGGACTCCCAGCAACCTAAATAGTTGTACCATCGCCATTAATCTTGGATACAGCTTTGTATGTATTCAATAACCCAACAGTAAGCATACGTATTTGTCTAATACCTGCTGCAAATACGTAGATTATTGTAGTAACTCACCAATGAATCCATCAACACCATATCCTTGCTGAATATTTGTCCCGTGGAAGGGTTTTGTGCATTCCAGGTTCTAACAACCCGAACCAACATGGGTTTGGATGAGACACCTCCCTTGGAATCCTTCCTTCAAAAGGTTGATCTGATTCTCTCCCTTATTACTTGTTCAGATGCACGTTGTAAGAAGACATACGTGTTAGATACAGATGCTCATAAATTGGTGCCAAAACTAACTTGCATCACGATATGTGTTAGACACACATGCTCATACTCACCCTTTTTACTTGTCATTTCACTTGTAGTTTGAACGACACCTGAAGGCACAAAATTCTAGTGTTAGTTTATGTTAGGTAACTCAATCACAATATGCAGACGAAATAACTTACCTTTAGTCGATGATCCAGTTAAAACAATATCTATTGTTCCACTCATCGTCTCTCCTTGATACACACATAGACTTCCATTGTTACTGCAACAAATCTCATCTCATAAATTGTAATACTCACATCAGACACTCAAGTACCTGTGAAAGGAACCTATACATCGGCTAGGTTATTAGCTACAGAAGTATCAAAGCCTTTATTTTTCTAAAGGTGTAAAATTTACAACTATTTCCTTTGCCCGAAAACCCTGGAAGATTTCGCCCTACCACTGCCTGTATACCAACATCGCATATGGTAAAACATATTAGAGGACATGTACGTATATAGTCTATGCACACAGCCACAACATGATACCAAGATATAGACGCGGGTATTTTTACAACTCTGTAACAATTTCAAGTACTCACGAATGGCATAAACAATTAACGAATCAACGCTCATGAATTAGTTGTATAGAATACACCAATACAATCATCACGCGTACATAAGACCAAAAACATACCGTTAGAAGCTGGTTTGCCTATAAGTGCAGCTGTCCTCCCATCCACTGACTCTCCTCGGACATACGCGTAACTCTCAATTGTCCCTGAAAACGATGAATATACATCAATTACATGTATTCTTTTTTGGAAAAATAAAAACAAAGCAAACGGTGAATATAAAACAATTACATGTATTCTTTTGTGGAAAAATAAAAACAAAGCTTGTGGAACTTAATAACAAACACCAACAAATCATCAAGTACAGCGATAGTATTCAAACAGTATATGTAACCTTAAAACCATCTCAGAATCATACCGTCTGATTCTTTACGGCAGCATCTGTTTCTCCATGCATTAGCTCTTTTTGGGTTTCTATGTATTCTTCCATTGATCCAGCATTTGTCCCATTCAGATCGAAGCTCCCTAGCATTATTGATTGCTCCGCCTTCCAAAGGATAGGTTTTGTCTGAGACCTCACATTCGCCATCACCTGAGGCTATAGATTAGTAAAAATAGTGCATACATGAGGACTAATTCTCAATTGTAAAGCAAAACAGATATGACAAACTATAATTAACCTCTCCATAATCTATTTTTATTTAACCAAAAACATTTGTAGTAATTAACAACAAATACAATCTTAAAAGCCTATGCAGTGCCTACGAATTAGAGAGAGCACCAATATTATTATGTTATAAAAGCCCGGAAATATACCATTATTTGATATGCATTGCGTTTTCGCATTATTTGTTCCTCCGGCCACCAAGTTATGGGCTGTGTCCATGTTTTCAATCTTCGTTATCCACAACTACAGCCCCTACAAAGTAAAAAGCACATAAGCATGGCTAATATCACAGAACGTGGCAACATTAAACGTGTATTACTGAAGTTTTTTTCTTACTCTTCTTGGTCGAAAGCATAGAGTTGTTGCTTGTTCCTGGATCAGTGTCTGAGCACACAAAAATTTATTGTTAGTTAACGCACGCTAACAATAATTGCTTGCATAATCTCGAAAACGTACCGTCAGTGGTTGGTGTACCCGTAACAGTGCATGTTTCTCCATCCATAAGCTTTTCTTGGACAACTGCGCATGACTCCATTGTCTCTGCAGATGAAACACGAACATTACTTAAACTATTATTCCAACACAAAAAATAAAACGATACAAAATATCAAAAACGAACACAACATTAGGCACACATCATACCCATGTTCTTCTTCAAATCCATAACTCTTCTCCTCCCCATGGTTTAGCTGATAACTCAGAATTGGATTGATGTAGTATCAGAATTTCGAAAGCCAGAGGCAGATATATGGTTCTAAAGCCTCATACCTGGTGCCCTATATATATGTGTTAGAAGATAGAGTTTCAAATTTAATTTCTCATAATTATGGACTAATTTGAAAAACAAAACCTGATAAAGCACAATTAAAAATCAACAATCAAAAGAAACAATTGAGGATCCTAATTAAGAATTTCTTAAATTATATCACAAAAAAAAAAAAAATAAATAAAAATAAAAAACTTACCTTAAGAAGGAAGACCCGTGAAAATCATCAGGGGATTCTCTATAGTTCGTTGCCTGATGATGATAGTTTGATGATGGTGAAAACAAAAATTAGGCTTTTCATAACCAAACTGCTAAACCAAAATTAGGGTTTCCATTCAATTTATAATGAAACTGCTAAATAGCAAAAACCCAAAAGAACAAATCAAACAACGATCCGTTTTCGTTATCTCGGTTTCAATCACCCTAGAATAACTTCAACGCAATTCTACAGAGGTTCTTCATTAACCCACCGTTATCAGTATATCAGCGCCGGGGTTTCTGTTCGGAGAGGATAAGAGGGAGAAACAGAAATTCTAGAAAGTGTCTGGGGTAGATACTCACAGAAGCTTGATTGGATTGATCAACCGTGAACCTTAACCGGTAGCTGGCATAAAAACTCTTATTTCTACAGTCGATACGGCGCCTGAAGGTTTTTCTCCACCCGAAACACACCGGGTTTCTCCAAAATACACTTGGTCGAGACGGGCCTAATTCCCAAACAGGCGAATTTCACATGCCCAGAACCTCGAAATATTCTGATTGGTCGAGAGTTGTTTTGGTGGGGCCGCGAGCTCTAATATTCGAGCTTGATGGGAGGAGCAAC
>JAJJMA010116484.1:1959-12228 GCA_023529015.1 Papaver nudicaule
CCTTTGCTCAAATATCGCACTCTTAAACGTAAAGTAGGAGATAAGAATGATTTGGTAATTACCTCGACTTTCGAATGCCTTTATAAGTTTTATTTATACTGATGTTGACACTTTATCATCACGCCTTGTACAGCAACCTTCATCGCCTAGCTCAAGACTCACCAATTTTGCGACGCAAATGTCTTTGTATTCGTCTTTGGGTAGTCATCTTTCGGGAGAATCATTGCTTTTCCAAGAGAAGGATGGCTCAATGATGAACTTCTTAAACGATAAACAAGTCCCCAATCTTAGTACACAAGATTGGGTGAAGGTAAGACTTCATTCCATTGTTCGTATTTTTACTTTAGTGTGAAAGTAAAAATTCCCGTCAGATTTTCCTGTTTTGAGTCTCGTCACGAGAATGACCGTAGAATCTTCATCCGATGTCGGATTTCGATGGTTGACCCCAATTTAGAAAAAGGACTTCAGTAGCTTTCACCTCGAAAAAGAAAATTTGAATTTCACGCATTTTTGCTCGTTATTTTATGTGTCACAACGTGACGCCACGTCCAGGAATGCCGCAGTCTGTACGCTGTTCAGTGGAAAAATCATTCCGGACAGTAGGTTGCTCCAAAAATTAAGCCCTTTTAGGACGTGATAGTAGACATCCATACGAACAACTCCCGTGAAGGAAGTTTCTTCATATCTCTTACTGATTTGTACAGATTTTGAGTTTTTCACCGTTCTTCGTAAGAATTCAGACGTCAGAAAATTACTTCTTCAAGATAACGTCGTGAATCTTTTGATATATATTCTTTTAATGATTTTTCTTCTCTATTTGATGTAGGATGGACCTGCTACAGGAGTCGAGAAGTTCTCATTTGTTCCCTCAGGGCGGAACCCAGTGCTTGAAGAATCAACTCCGAATACGTCATGCAAGTCTGCCGACGGAATTACTGAGCAAGATAAAGGCGGAAACTCCACAGAGCCTAAGTCTTCCGTAACGCAGGTTACCCTTTGTCAACTCCTTTAATTCGAAATAAAATATCGAGTATTTTATTCTTACTTCGTTCGCTCTTGCAGCCTTCCGTGGATAATGAAGACGTGAATAGCGACTACTTCTTTGGTAAAAAGATCAGTGAAGGCTTAAACTTGAGTAAGGATTTTGACGATGTCGTTGACGAAAATCCTTCCGCTACTGAGGTAAACTGTAGAACCTTCTTATCCCAAGCTTTCACCAAGTAGCTTGAAACATATTATTAAGCTTCTGTTCGTTTTAAACTATTTTTCAGTTTGTCGAAAAAGAAACGCCAACTTGTGAGAATATCGACCTTGCCGGTGCAGATGCTCCCACTAAGGGGGCTTATCTCGAGTTTCCTCATGCTGGTTCGGCGTATAATCCTCCCCATGAAACAATTCTCCCTGGTCATATACTAGTGGAAGGATTTAATGTCCCGGAGGAACACGTCCCACTGTATAAGAAAATATGGGGTCTTTATGGTCACCTTATTACTGCTGGAAGGCGTGACCACTCGCATACACTTGCAGGTGTTGCGGCTGATCTCATGAGCTTGATCTCGAAGATGTACGCCACCCCCTTAACGGAGACGACAGATGAGGCGTTAGATGAAGCAGAAGATCTGATTGTTTCATTTGAAAATTTCAAGCCCAACTTGTTGTGGCTTCAGGCGAGAATCCAGTTCATCCGAACAAGGCGTGCTGCTACTGGCAAATTCACTCAGGATTTGGTGAAGCAAGAAGAGAGGAATTATGCCATTATGACTGAGGAACTCCGTAAGTTAACTGAGAAGACGGAGAAGAAAGCTGCTGACATAGCTCTATTGAAGAAAGCAGTTGATGAAGGAGCGAAATCTTCACTAGATGGGTGTTTCTGAAAGACTTCAGGAGCAAAAGAATTTTATTTTGCTTTTATTTGGTTTTATGAACAAAGGGTTTATAGGAATTGATTATTTTGAACTCATAGGTTTTGAACTTGAATTCTTTTGAATTGACTTGTTAAAAGGCAAGAGATTGCTTGCACTTTTATTTTGGAGGAATTGAAATTACAGGAAATAAATAAACTCTAACGAATCTTCATATCCTCTTGAGCCATTTGCCGTTGACCACCATGTTTGAGAGTCTCTCATGTATTGCACTTATCATGTATCGTGCATCAGGCATGACTCGAGATATAATATAAGGTCCTTCCCAATTTGCTGTAGACCCCGGGATAGAAGTTACTTTTCGGTTAGTGCGCCGCATAACCTTATTTCCTTCTTGCAAAGTAGCCTTAGGAACCCATGACATCTCAGGTGTCTTTCGCCTATAAGACCGTTGCTTTGCCCGGACCCATCTATTGGAAGTGGCCTTGATTTCCTCCTGAGGTGCCTCAGAGGGTTTGATAGACTTGATGCAATCAAGTCCCCAAGTCGAAGAATTATCCAATCCTTGTGTAGGGGCATGTTGGATAGGATTTCCATGAACTAAATAATTCTGAATAAAGTATTTTAAATCACTATCACATACCTCTTTGAATATCACCAGAGTTTCAGACCCCACGCGGTACTCCAGCTTTCCTACGCTGCAGCTTTCTTGGTCAAACATGAACTCTTGGCCTTTGATGATTACAGGTGAGATTGTAGGTACAAATCTTTTCCCATGGAGCCAGGGACGTCCTAAGATCATATCGTGCTCCTCATCTTCTTTTATTACATGAAACTTTGCTTTGGTGCGAGCAGAGTCCACCTTCAGATCTAAAGTAACATGACCATATATGTCTTGGAGCTTTCCTTTTGAATCTTTCGTTACCGTGGGATAGTAGATGACATCCCGTCGAGAGATCCCAATTGCTTGGAGTGTTTTGATTGGAATTAGATTAACCATAACACCAGCATCAATTTGGACTTTCTTAAAATTCGTACCTTCGAGACGAGCGGAGATAATCGGTATTGGAACGCGTTCCCCTGCCATCATCTCTGGTGTAACTTCGTCGGGCTTCGGCTGAACCTTTTCAGGTATAGGTAGTTCTTTGCCGCTAGCAATCCAGCTGAGGGCAGCGAAAATGTTGCTTCGCTGACTTCTAGAAAAATGTAAGAGCTCGCACAAATTCTCCATCAAATAATTAGCAGTTTGCTTGACAGATTCTCCGGAGATAGTGAAGTTTCGAATGTTGGGTTGATGCTGACGTTGGTGTTGACGTTGAGGTTGGTGCTGAGGGAGTGGATTCTTATGCACGCCCTCAGTCCCCAAGTTCAACTCTCCTGACTCAATCTTTTCGTTGAAGATTTGCTTGAGTCGATGACACTCGCTGGTGGGATGATTGACGAATCTATGAAAATGACAATACTTGGGATCAGTCATTTCTTGTGCTGTAGGCTCTCTCCGCACAGGAGGCAATTTGACAGCACCATCTTGAATCCACGCTTCCAGGAGCTCTATCACTTCATCCATATGATTGTACCCGAATATAAAATCCAAGCACAAACACAATTAATGTTGATGTAGAACGCAGAAACTGTAAACCTGGATCTCTGGATTGCAGTCTTCGATCTTCACAGGAACTGGATTTGAGAGAGAGGGGGGGTACCTGCAGAAAACCCTCCGATGCTAAAGTCAGTAGGTGTTTTGCACAGGTGAATATGTATGAGAAATATTGCGTACCTTTTGGTGATCCAGACCCCTTTATTTATATGGGTAGTGATTAGGTTAAAACCTAATTTCGAATTATGGAAACACTGTAATTACTTGGATTCCAAGCCTTCCTTGGTAATCCAGAAGTCTCCAGAACTTGGACTCCAAGCCTTCCAGAATATTCCAGAAGTTTCCAGAACATCCCTGTGGACCTGCAGACGGTGGGTCACGAAAGTGGACTGGAGGGTTGCCTGCAAAAGGGCCAAAAGAAGACCAAAACAAACAATATCCAAAAGCAGACCGAAACGAGCCGGGCCAGTACGGACGGGTCGGGTCAGACCGAACCGGGCCGGAAGCCCGACCCGACCAGGTGGATCGGTCAGACCGAGTCAACTCGGGTTGACTCGGTTAGTCAAACGGCCGACACGTGTCGCGCTCTGGCCGCCGGCTCCCGCCGCCGGCATTCTCCTTCCGGCGATACTGTTCTGCCTCGTCATCGCCACGTGTCAGCACACGGTGCTGCTGACTGCGCGGTCATGCTGACGTGGCGTTTCGCTGGCGCAGTTGTCTGCTGACGTGGCACGTGGCCTGCTGACGTGGCGGATGCCATTTTCCCCATTTTTCTGGGTTTGGTTGTTTCCACCCCATTCTATGGTTTCTTAGCCATATTAAGTGTTTGGGCACCTATATTGCTATACTTAGCCAATAATAGGGCGCAAAATACTATGGTACAAACACCATAGTACATGGGAAATCAGGAATCTTAGGAAATTCCCTTTGTTGTCGTGGTGCCTTTGGTGCAGGGGCATTAGCTGGGACCCGTGCCGGAGCTTGAGGTTGGGCTGGAGCTGTACGTTTCAATTGCGGGGCCTCAGGAGTAGGTGCCTTCCTCTTGACACCTTCAGTGACAGCATGAACTGAGTGAAGAGAGTTATATTGCTTGTTGACAAGTCGCTTGCTGGCACGCGTTTCACCACGACTTTCTTCGGCTTTTAAAGGCCTAGGCCTTTCTAATAGTGCAGGTGCAGTAGTGGCGGATTGTTTGGCGGACTTATGGAGCTTGGTGAAATTGTCGATATCCAAGTTCTCCAACAAGGCGCGATATACTGGTATCATTCCATTGATGCAAAGCTCCACCAACTGTACCTCTGTCACATTTGGATCATTGCAATCCACTGAACGAGTTCTGAACCTCGTTACGTAATCATCTGGATGCTCATTGTTTCACTGATAGAGTCTCCCCAAATCGGAAAGAGTGAGTTGCTCAGACACGAAGAAGTATTTCTTGAGGAAAGCATTAACCATCTGGCTCCAGCTGAGAATGCTATTAGGAGCTAGATTATTATACCAAGTGTATGCTTTTCCCGTTAAAGATTTCGAGAATTCCTTGAGACATACAACTTGATTTCTTTCATGTATCCCCAATGATTCCAGGAAGCGAGAGATATGTTCTCGGGCATTCCCAATACCATTATACATTGAGAATGAAGGTGTGACATACCCTTCAGGAAGAGATTCACGTTGAACTTCAATTGGATATGGAGGTTGATGACGATGAAACAAATCTGAATTCTCCATGCTCCGAGCCTGCAAAAGATTCTGCAAATCTTCACGAGTGACGAAGTTATGTTGCAAACCTGTGTTTGGTCCACGTGTGGTGTGGACACAAGTGTCTTGATCATCAGGGATAACATGAATCTGAGAAGGACCCGCCTTGTTGGAATGAGATAGGGGTTCTACACGTGAAAGCCCTGGATTTGTTGGGGGCGTCAGCTTCTCTGAGAGAGTCCTCAAGCAAGTCAGCAACTCCATTTGGGTTTTCACCATATTGTTTTGAATCAGGGCTAGATCTTGTTGGGTCTTCATGAGATCCGCAATGCTAGGTGAGTCTTCAGTACTCCTTGTTTCTCCTATGCGGGGCCCAAAGAGAAAAGCTTTTGTGCGGCTTGAGATAGGAGTGTAAGGGGTAGGAGAGATAGTGGTATTGGTGGTCCCCACCATATGAGATAGGGGGACGTGATTTGGGATAGGGTTGGCGTGGTGGAACCCACCAGAGGAGTTGACACGCCCAAGGAGAGGGGAGATGAGGTTGGCCCCCTCTGAGTTGAGGCAGAAGCAAAATTAGGGTTTGGATTAGAGCTCACGGCTGGGATTGTGGGGCCAGAGGTGATGGCGCCACTAGCTTGGGTGTTTGTGACCCCACTTGTAGTAGACAAACTCGTGGGGACACTAGGGTTATTTGGAGAATTTGTATTCTCTGAGCTCTGCCTCCTGGTTTCAACCATATCTTCTTAAAACCGAGATAATGACCTCCCACTGTGGTCGCCAAAATGTTTTAGGTATAAAACAAATAAGAGAATCTGAGGGGTAAAGTATGAAGTGTGATGATATAATAAAAGATTGTGATGAATTCGAGAGGTCAAGATCGAACAAGACTCGCCTAAACCAAGAAATGGCCGTTCGAGTATTGCTTCAGTTACAAGAAGAGGATTTTAGGGTTGGTTTAGGGAGGGAAGCAGAGAAAGACGAGATCAGAGAATTGCTATGATTTTCTGTGATATTGAGATTGATATTGCTAGATAAGGATGAATATTCAGTTCTCACTAGATAATAAATGCTGAATGAGAAGAGTTAATCAATTATCGATAAGATAGACTTGATTATACTTGCACTGAACTTGTTTGAACTTATCTATTCTTGGATGAGATGATTTCCAAACTGGTCGAGTGACCTATTTATAGCAATATATTCTCAACTGATCTCGTAAGAAGTGGAAGAAGTGGAAGAGTGGGAGTGAGGAAATAGTGGGGTCAGTTGTTAAGAGTCTTGCGCCTAATAATAGGGAAGACTAACAACCCACTATCTTATCCCATCTTCTCAGCAACGTTCGCACGACTTAGTTTTCTTTCCCGTTAAGTGATTGAGCCGTTGCAATCACACGTGTCGTAGACCGCCAAACCAAAACCCTAAAGAATATCCCCCCATGTAACTTACTTGATTCTCGTAAGATTTGTTAAGATTTGTTAAGTCAAAGATGACTAAGTGCAAGTCGTACCAATTACTGGTAAACTTAGGACTTTGCGATAAGATAGAGATTAAGCGATAAGATAGAGATATCTCTTTAAGATTTGGTTTAAGGATTGAGCCGGGCAATCGCCATTAGATAAGATAAGATAAGTCTAAGGATTGAGCTATACAATCGCCAATTAGACTGAGAGGATTTCAGCAACTCTCTGTGGCAACAGTCAAATAAATACGACTTTCAGTTTGCCATAAATATGAGAAATTGGCTTGTGGCATGTAATGCACCAATTCTCTGAGTAATGAAGACATATGAATGTCTAAAATAATATAGATCATAGCCATGAGCCATGATTAAGAATTATAGCACTGATTTATAGAAGCAAGTCCATAATCAGGAAAAAACAGACGAATGATGCTATCACAGCGTAGCCATCATCAAGAATGCATAAGCATTGCCAATACAAGACCTAAAGATAGGCCATAATGATCATAATAAGCCATGTTGCATGGTATGATCATCTTATTAAGAAATTAGGTATAAGGCGCAAAGGATAAGCCACAACATTTATGTTATTTTCAGATTTCTGAACAGTTTGCATGTTGTCCATTGGTAAAATCGCCCAGGCCAGCCTATATTAGATAAAAATCTGAATTTTTAGTATGTTATAGGAAATTCACAGAGGAAAATATTTCGTGAAGGAAGCGCCTCCTAATTCCTCACGGATTGGGCTGTAAAAATCACGCCATGAGGAAATACGTGAGCTGAACTGCCAGATTTCCGAATTTGATTAGGAAACTAGAGTATTATGGACTAAATAAAATCCAGAATCCTCTAGGATTTGGATCAGTGGGACCCATAAATAGGGGGAGGCTAGGGAAAGATGAATTCTAGCTCAAAGGAGGCAAGGATAGCCGTGAGGGGAAGATGATGATCATGGACCCCCATAAGTACAAGTGAGGGAAAACAATAAGACCCCCACGAATTAGGCGAGAGCCAACTATAAGGCCCCCATAAATTAGGCTAAGCATGATTATGAGGCCTCCAGTATTTGGCCAAGGCATAATCTTGGACCTCCAAGAGTTTGGCCTAGGGCATGGCCGTTGACAAAGGGAAGGATGCGTGGGCATCCAATATTAAAGCAAGGAGTGGATGCATGGGCATCCAAAACTAAGGCGAGGGGTGGCGCAAGGGCCCCCAAGTAGTTGAGCAAGGGTGATGCCATGGGCATCCAAAGATTAAGGCGAGCCATAAGCATGGACACCCAAAAACTAAAGGAGGGGACAGCCATGGGCGTCCAAAAACAGGCCAAGGGAGGATGCGTGGGCACCCAAAGAAGAGGCAAGGAGAATGTCGTGGGCCTCCAAAGGCTAGGCAAAGCTAATGCCACGGGCATCCAAGGGTTAGGCACGGCCAATACTGTGGGCATCCAAAGATGAGGCATGGCCAATGCCGTGGGTACCCAAAGTTTAGGCGTGGCCAAAGTTTAGGCATGGCCAATGCCGTGCCTATCCAAAAATCTAGGCTTGGCCAAAGTTTAGGCGTGGCCAATATTTGAGCATGGCCAACGCCGTGCCTATCCAAAATCTAGGCTTGGCCAGAGTTTAGGCGTGGCCATTATTTGAGCATGGCCAATGCCGTGCACATCCAAGGTTTTAGGCATGGCCAATGTTTAGGCATGGCCAATGCCGTGCACTTCTAAGGTATGCCATGGAGTGGCGTGAAGCACCTAGGGTTTTGGCTAGAGCATGAGCTAGGCTAATGCGCATGCATAGGTAATTTAATACGTAGGCTAGGGATATGGACCATGCTACTAGGCTAGGGTCGCGAGATATTAAAATATGGCTAACGGCAAACCAAATATCTTATCCCTACTGTAAAAATAAATTCATACCTTATCTCGAGCTATTCCAGGATGCCAGAAATTGATGCGAAATTACTCCTGTGACCTCGTCGCCAAAAACCACCATCAACATTAAGTCCCCTGCGCAGCATGGAACCGTGAGTGTTCCATGGTGAGCACAAAGTTGATGGACCAGCTACATCCGCATAGAGGCCTTATCCACGATCATGGAGTCCAAACAGGGCCTAAAGACGAAGCCCGTTCAAGCAATATCCAGAGAGTCCTAATTAGGTTAGGACCCTCCCAAACCGTGCGTGATATATCTATATGCTCACGCAAAATTCTTTTTTTTTTTATGAAACTTGCCTTTCCTTTCTTGAGTTTATTCTCCCTTTCCTCATAAACACAACATTCTGTAGATCAAGATGGCTGACAATGAGTCCCGTAATTCTTCTTGTGCCGATGATGAAGTCACATCTACCACAGCTGGAAGAGAGATCCCTCACATCAATGACGAGTTTGAAATTCGTTTGGCAAGTTTAACTCGATTTACAGTCTCCCAAGACCAAGCTAAAATCCTTCCAAGAAATCCTAGCTCTCCAATGATTATCAAGCCATCACTGGTGACTCGCTTTTGCTTGCAGAGAGGCGATTTCAGTGCTTCCAGTATTATCTACCGTTCTCCCCAGAGACAAATTAATTCATGGTCTTTGTATTTCCAGACGATGCTCAACATCCCAGACGTTAAGAAGACTTTAGAGAGTGCTGGAATTTTCTATGCTGTAAAGAGTTCGAATGCTTCCTTCGTAATCAGGGACAAACGTGCTTTGGCGGCCCTTCTATCCCGTTGGTGTGATGGCACAAACTCGTTCATATTCGCATGGGGAGAGCTCGTAATTTCGTTAGAAGATGTAGCAGCACTACTAAGACTCCCAATTAATGGAGAGTTCAATATTATTCTGAATGTGGATGAAAAGAAGATGCAAGCTCAACTAAACGGCGTTGCCGAGACTCTGAACAAGCATGACGATGCTTATGCTTCATGGATGGCTCACTGGTCACAACCCAGTAATAGTTGTTCTTCATCACTGCACGTTGCTGCATTCCTCTTGCTTTGGCTATCAAAAGACGTCTTTGAGAATCTTCATGGTTACAAGGAGTTGAAACCCAGGTTCACCCCCTATGCCATAAGATTGGCCCAAGGTATTCCTGTACCCATTGGCTCTTTGTTTCTTGGTACTCTGTATGTTTAGCTTTCTGTCTTGTCTGCAAATATGAAACTTTCAAATGGTGCCGCCAAGATTGAGACATTCATATCAACCAACTTCATACAAGCTTGGTTGTATGAGCATTATCCTGATTATGCCCCGAACCTGTCTTCTAAGGACAAATCTTCGTCACATGATGCTCGAATTGTCCGCTGGATGAATAAACCCACTTCAAAGGATTTTATCACGTTCATGGATGATGAGAAAAAGATAGTTTTTCGTCCATGGACTTTGATCCCTGAAGGTGTAGCTCAGCTTCGATCATTTGGTGATGTTCCGCCCAATGTTCCAGCAAAAGTTCTTGTTGCAAACGGATTTCCTACTGAAGCAGAGAAAATCTTTATGATAAGTTGTTGCAGCGGTCACCTTATTGGCATTAATGAAGCAGGACGTTATGTCACCAAAGCATACAACATTGACCGAGGAGCTCGTCAGATGGGCTTTGACCAGGATATCCCGATGCAGCGAGGTGCTTCCCCAAAGAATATGCAGGATCTTCATACCAAGGTGCTCAGTCCCGTGTTATT
>JAJJMA010116498.1:0-12993 GCA_023529015.1 Papaver nudicaule
TTTGTGTTCCATCTAACGATCCTCAATGAGTCAATAAGATAAGATTATCTCTGGTCTGTTGGATTTCTATCTTGAAGTGTTTTTGAGCTAACAAAACACTTGGCAGATAATTCTAAAAAGAATTTCAATTGAGATTAATCTCTATTACTTGGTTGTCAAGTTTAGGGTTTCCCTAACTTGTGGGACAAGTAATTGATTGCTTTATTCCAAAGCAACCTATCTTATTGAGTGCTATAAATAGAGGTGTCTACGGACAAACACCGCAAGCATCAAGCATACGTGAAGGTCCTTAGAGAAGGTAGCGTAAACTCTTTTCACTTCGGTGAATGCTTGTTGTGGTATAGTCATCCTCTATAGGTTGCAGCTCCTCTGGGAACTCCCTACGACTATAAAGACTTCTCTTGAGAGTTGGGAAGCACAGGTAGATTGATCCCTTTGTGGTTGATCAGATTCACCTGTAACCTCAGTAACCTATCTTAGTTCTTGTCTATTCTAAAGTCCGTCTCTTCTGCTATACGGCTATTCAAGAACTAGTTAAGTTACGTAAAGGTTGGAAAGGTAGCAACGCACGGCTGCACTCGGTGTTGTAAGACCTAGTTAGCTCCAGTTATACAAGTTCCTTAAGTGGTTCTTCGTGTATAACTGAGGTAATTCGAATTGGGCATTGCTTACTTGGTTTGCGTGTCAGCCCCGATTCAAGAAGTAGATTTCCGTATGACCTGGATTTAACAATCCGAAGGAAGTCATCTTATGTGTGGTAAACTGATAGAGGACAGTTACACCATACGTCAACAGTTTGGTTGAAAAACCAGTATTGCTGACACAAGCCTTTGACGGCGGTCAAAGTAACTCCTAGGCCTGTAAAGGACGTCAGCTGAGGGAATCAAGTGCGTGACGATCTATGGGGGATCTAGAGACGTAAGAAAGGCAACAGTAGCCAATTCGCTTGGAGGGCTTGAGTTGGTCTGTGCTACATCCCAGACCGAAGTCTTATAGTAGGCTAGTGTTTGTAGTCAGTTTGTACTGGGCGGTGTTCAAACTGGACGAGGTCCCGAGGTTTTTCTGCAAGGCAGTTTCCTCGTTAAAAAAATCTCTGGTGTCTTGTGTGCTTTTACTTTCCGCATTATAACTCTGATTTATAATTAAAGCACCAAGTAGTACGTTATTGCCTAACTGTCGAGTTGACTCCAAAGTACTCTTTGTCGAGGTTTAACAACTCCAGTTATAAGTTTGGATATTGATTTTTGAGATCGTCCAGACTTAAACCATAAGACTCACGAGCCAAAACGAAAAGTTGGTAGTATTTCGGTACCCCTCCTTTTTCATTCTCGATACCAGAACCAGATCGCTCAATGGTACACGGTGAAGAACTAACAGAGACGTATCCTCATGGATTTCCTCTTAATACGACTCAACATGCGAGTCTTGATGCGAACCTCAGGAATATTGAAGCTCCAGGCCGGTCCAGAGCTCTCAGAGAAGCATACAACAGCCTAAGCAGGCAAGCAGACCTAATCCCAAGTTCAGGATGGTCTAGCATACCATGGATAAACACGACATGACTTCAAGTGTGTTGTAGCATAAGCACTCACACCACGAGTAAGGCACAGGTTTCCCCAAAGTCGAGCTTGGCCAGATGCCAAAGCCATAACGCCACATAGCATGGCACCACAAACCATGAGCCACCATGGATCCACAAAAATCATCCTTGGCCAAAAGGCCAAGGCCATGGCGTAAGTCGCCACAAACCTACTTAGCCTTGGCCAAAGGCCAAGACCGTAACGAGAAGTATAGCCGCAAACAGGCTGGCCTTGGCCAGAGACCAAGGCCGTGGCGCCATGACCCATGGCGCCACAACAAGTGGACCTTGGCCAGGGGCCAAGGCCGTGGCGCCATAAGCCCTGGCGCCACCTTAACACGACTAACGCCATAGTCCATGGCGCCACCATAACTAGCGCCAAAGCGCATTCAAACACTCATGGCCTTGGCAAACAGCCAAGGCCACTCCTATACTCGTGTCCCGGAGGCACTACGCTCATGTTGGTCACGAAAATTAGTCGTACGACTCTACTCTACTCAACTCAACTACGCAATATCCGCGTATCACTCACTCGAGACATCAAAACATCACACGAGGGGATAACTTTAGGGGTATTGGTCTGGCGGTCTACGGTAGTTGAAAGAAACTGATGGAGATAGTGGACAATTACGAGAAGATGGCGGGAGTGGGCATGTTCCACACAACTCAGGCAGTTACGGAAACCAACGCATGTCCTCCACTCCTCCACTCTTCCACGACTTCCACCTTCTCTGTCGAGAGATCAGGGTGAGTTCAAACTATAAATAGAGGCTTCCTCTATCTTCCAAGGCAGAACGTTCAGAACACACAAAACGGAAACAACCAGAGCCTCAGAGAAAACACCTGAGAATCGAAACATGTTTCTAGCCTTGGAGATTTCCAGTCGACTTCACGACGGAGATCTTGAACTCTTACACCCAAAACACATCCTCAACCTGATCTCAACTTTCTTCGCTGTTTCCCTCCCTAAACCAACCTCTATCCTCTCTGTGACCGAAGCAAGACGGAACGACCATCCTTGGTTTAGGCTTGTATTGTTCGACTTTGATATCCAAGCACTACGAAAGTACCCAGAGACGGTACATTATTTTTGCAGGTAAAAACAACTGGGAAGATGTAGCACTACGTTGCCAGCCAAGGGCCTAAAAAGAAGGAAAGAGGCAAGAACGTCAGATCAAAGAACGGCAAGAAAGAGGCCTACTAAGTGCCAGGGCACCATCTATTATTAAAGTTCCAGGATTCCGGCTATGGACTAAATCCTCAACGACAAGATCATTCGACAATCTAAATGCTTACTTCTATTGTCGGAGGGACTAGAGGCCTCTTGCCTTTGAGTTCTCTAGTTAAGAATTCCAGCTTTTTGTCTTCATCCCACTCACTATATACTCCCATATCCAAGTATCTAGTAATTGTATCCAAAGCTTCAGCATGTTTGCCAGATTTCTGAAACAGGCAAGAGAAATAGTATACGTTAAAAGTGTACATGAACGATTCCACCTGTTGTCCAGAGCAAAAATAGGCTAAAATAAAAATGAGGAAAGATAGACAAGACTTGCACAGGAAATGAAGGCAGTACAGTTGAAGTAGGATCAATGTCAGGGAGCAAGGAATCGATAAGATAAAAGAGTTGAGATGCATACCACATGCTCTTCCAGATAGGACTTGAGATTCATACCAAAAATACCTGCAGCAACAGAAAAATGAGCATACGTATGAGTGAGGTTAATTGAGGTCTAACAATTCAGGGAAGGAGTTAAGGGCCTGATCAATTCTTCAGGTTCCAACACCTATCACATCTTCTACCAGGTGGTTCACAAAAATTACCTGCTACAAGAGCACCAATAGGAAGGACAATACACAGAGTCTGCTCTTGCCTAATCGAGAAGCCGTTTGGATATATTCACAGACCTAGCAGAAGTTGCAGCGACGTCAATACACAGAAGAATCTAACAAGAAAACGCCAGTCAGCAAAAACCAGGGACTAGGAGAAGCAAGGACAAGGAAAAACAACTGAAGCATAAACACTTACAACAGATAAAGAACCAATCTCAGAAGGAAGATATAAAATCTAATTCCTGTATGGAATTAATATTTCCATATGCAGCACATGTCACTGCATCTTCTGCCTGAAAAAAGATGCAACAAAGTTTACTTCCCTGAATCAGAAACAACATATAGCGCAGAAGTGATACGATACAGCCAAGATATTTTCCTTCTACTCCAGTTCACGTCTGACTGAGTATCGAAACACAAGAATTCCTTCTAAAGGTATTGCCTACCCACTGAGCAAGGTAAAGCACTCCAAGAATTCATTTGGAAGCATGGTTACCATTATGAAGAATATACAAAACAAATGCTAAGAAAAATCCATTGGTTTTGAACAGGCAAGAACCTGACATTTAGAAAACACTAAATAAGAGGAAAAAACATATAGAAAAACACAACCATTAGACCAAAACAATAACAAACGATCTAACTAGATATCTCACCTGATTCGGCAATTCCATCAATCTTTGGAGATACTCTTCCCTCTTTTGGGGGTCAGATTCTGCTTGAACCATAGTACCAACCTTCAAAGAAAAACAGAAGTCAAAATCTATATGTACAAAAAAATTAGCCGCTCTAAACTAAAAGACGACAACTTACTGATTCATAAAATGTGTGAATCTGGTGAGGCTCGATATCAACAATTGTAGTTGGAAGGCCTGTTAGAAACTCAGATACAAAAGGCTCACTCTCTCCAACCTGCAAATCAGAAGCAAACTATCACTCCTGACCACCAACGAATACATATATCATCAACACACGGTACATATCAAAGCTAAAACGATAAACTTTGCCTACAGAGATAAAGAGATAAGCAACCAATTTTGCCTTGTACAGAGAAATCAAATTCTTAATGCAACTCCATAACCCTAATTCCATGATTGTCTGGGTTTTATCAAAAAAAATTATCAATTCAAGCAAAACCCAGATGAAATTAAGCAAATTCAAGCAAATTTATCAATGAAAAAGAACCCCAAATAAAAAAAAAACTCATTTACAAATTTATGAAAAAAGATAGACAAGACATTTCTGTAGCTAATAATCCCTAAAATCGAACATCCTTAGCAATAAAACAAAAGACTCAACGTCAGTTGCATCACAGGAAACTTACACCAACAGATCTACAGAAAATTTAAAGAAAAAAAAAATTAGATCCCAGAATCAAAAGACGAAACTAGGGTTTCATTGATATATACTCATATCTTCGGACTGATTTAAGTTTAATTGTAAAGATATGTTTTCTAAGGTTAGTGGAGGAGAAAAATCAAGATCTTCGGACTGATTTAAGTTTAGTTGTAGAGATCCAGGGTTTTATCAGAACTTAGGTTTGTTAAAGATGGGATTGGTTTCTTAAGGTTGCTATGATTTATGAGAGGAAGGTTTCAGAAAGATCTCGACTTTGGTTTTTCTGAAGAAGGATAATTCAAGATCTCGGCTTTGGTTTTTCTGAACGAGAGAAGAAAATAAAACGATAAGGAGGAGGAAAGGTGAATGAGAAAAAAAAAGAAGAAAAATCGGATTATAAACTATGAAAATCTAATTTCCGGTAAAATGACGTTTTAGCCCCTAAATGTACAACGTAAGTCAACGTTGGTCAATTAATTTAGAATAATTCCTATTTGAAGCAACGTTAAAAAAAATTGCGCAACGTTATTTGACGTTGCCACGTGGGCAACGGCTATTAACGTTGCAGATGAAAGAAAAAAAAACGTTGGGAATCAGGCCTCTTGGCGTAGTGCATACGATGTTCTCCCCCTATGGTTATGAACCACAAGAACAAGAACCATATGTATTCTCCCCCTATTTGTCACAAAAATATGACAAAGTAGTTTGAGACTAGGGTTTCAAAAACCTAAAGAGATAGGTCAAGTCAAGTACTCACATACCAGTTTAAGATTGCATAACTAGGAAATCCGAACGAAGATTCCTAAGTTCTCATCTTTTGAGAAATATAGATACACTTTTCTCCTAATATTCCACAACCACGCTCCCCAAAAAGATTTGTTATTAAGCGCAAGCTCATTTAAGAACTCTCCCCCATGTGGTGTTATTCAATAAAGAACAACTTACAAAGCCTAACATGGAAAAAACAATTTAATGTTATCCAGTATTCCTTTGTTTATAATCTCTTTCCCTTAGCTAGATTTTTGGAAAAGATTATATGATTCCGAGTTTGTGAAAACCCTAAAAATCATACAATCAAAAGTTTCTTGATCGTGAGAAAAAGCATAACTTTTGTAATAGACATAATTTTGCATCACTACCGAGGTAATGGAAAAAGCTATGTGTTGCAATAAGATTGAGGTAGACAAATCAAGTTTTGCAAACATCATTAATATTATCTAAAAAGAACTTTTATTAATGAAATAAAGTAGTACATGCTGAAAAACTCTAAAAAGCATGAAAAGGCAAACTACTTTTAATTATAGTTTATATTCCTTAAAAATAAGAACAAGCTCTCACAAGGAATCAACTATTTTGATTGAAAGAACATACTTATTGCTTGAGGTTATCAAGGTACCAAGTTGTTCTTCAATGGTTCCAACTCTCTTAATTAGATCATGGAGGCTAGTATTCACATGATTTGCGAGAGTACCCATCTCACCAGCAAAGTATTTGAGTTGTTCAAGTACTTCATCAATCTTTTCATCTAGATGAATTTCCTTCCTTTCTGTAGCTGTAAGATTTTGTACAGAAGTATGGCTGGCTTCATTATCAGATGATTCTATGCGAATCTTCTTGTTTGGAAAGACAATTGTCCAGGTTTCTTCCCTTTTTCCTCCAGAGTCTGTCATCTTGATGTAATCTTTTTGATCTCAAGATCAGAGATTTAAAGGATTCGGACTAAAGGTTTTTCATGAGATAAAATCTCTCCTTTAAAGATAAACATCAATCAAGACTCTGGAATAGCAGAAATTTTCCGAGCGGTTCGTGAACCGTACGGTCTTTTAATCTGACAGAAATTCCGTCTGATCTCCCCCTTTACAGACTCCCTAAATCCTTATGCAGTGTTTCTATTGTTATCAGGATTAACTTAACAATAGAACTGCGCATAAGAATTTAGTGAGAGGAGGATGCTGAAGTCCTTGGTGACAAAGACATCAGCTTCTTTCGTTTTCTGCTATTTTTCAAGGTGTTATCAGTGTTGGAACTTGATTTTACACCTTTATTCCTCGGTTTTCCTCCTATACCACATGTGGTGTGATAGGAGTTCTGATATGGGATTTGACTAGCTCTTTGATTTACATGATAAAAAGTACCAGACTCCTTTTTCCCTTTTTCAACCCATACCTGTACCGGATTCTTGAAAGAATTTCTTCTCTCCGGTTGTTTCTCAACCATTTTTTTATGAGATTTCATAGGATGACCTTTACCTGTTTTTCTCTCATGGCCACATTCTTTGAATCTGGATGAATGTGTCTTACGAGAATTTGTGCTACTTTTCTGTGGAGAATTACTCCTTCCTGGCTTTAACTTCTTAGAAGTATCAGACATAGATTTCGTCTGAGAAGATTTCTTCTTTTCCAGGTTGGGATTCTTGATCTTAAGGCATCAGTTATCAATGCCTTGGCTCAATTTCTTGAAAACATCCGAATCCCATTTTTTATCTCTTTCTAACAATTGTACTCGATAAAGTGTCGAAGAAAGTTTTCTACTTAGTTCTTCATTTTCCTGTTCAAAAATTCGACATCTTTCTTCAAGTAACTTGGTAAAGAAGTACCCTTTGTTCTTTAGAGAGATAGAATTCATTGTTGAATCCTTATTATCAGGGCTTGGTGGAGGACATCCCTGATGTACAACAAAGAGAGTCATGTTTTGAGCATTCTCTTTTATGGGAATTTGCTTTTGTGTAGCATCAAAAGCTTTGACTTTCCACAATAGTCTTTATTTGGACATTCGGGAGACATGTGACCGAATCCAAGACATTTGAAACATTGTGGCTCATTGTCATTATCCCAATCTTTTCCCTTGGTTTGAGGTAGGTTATTGTACCTTTTTTTTTCTACCTCTCAGAACTCTTCTCATTTGTTGAATAAATAATGCAAGGTCATTATCTTCATCATCTGTCTCATGAGATGAGTCTGTTTGCATAGATGTTAGGCCAACTGTATCTCTTTGACCAGATTGTCTTTCATGATCAAAGATCTTAAGATTGGCAACAAGGTCACTTCTTGTTATATCTAAGCCATGAACCTCTTGGATGGAATGTTTCTTTGATTCGTATCTTGAGGGTAATGACCTCAGAATTTTACTCACAATGTCCCTTTCCGGAATAGCTTTTCCTAAGGTGTGACAGGCATTCACTATCTCAGACATTTTGTGGTTAAATTCTACAAAGGTATCATCCTCAAGCATTCGAAGGTTTTCCCAGTCAGACATGAGGTTCTAAAGTCTAGCTTCTTTTTCTGCTGCATTCCCTTCGAACACGGTCCTTAATCTATTCCAAGCCTCGTGAGAGGTTTCACATATGGCCACGTGATGGAAAAGATCAGGTGTTACTGCATGAATGATAGCATTAAGCCCATCATAGTTTTTCTTGGCGGCGAGAGTTTCCACGTCATCATAAGCCGCTATGTCTTTGGGGACAGATACACCGTCAACTTGAATAGTTGGTGGTGTATATCATGTTTTGACATAAACCCAAGTTTTGAAATCTCGGGCTTGCAAAAACGATTTCATTGCAGTCTTCCACCATAGGTAGTTTGTGCCATCAAACTTAGGTGGTACGTTACAAGCTCTTATGCTTTGTTCCATAACTCACAAGCCGCGATAAACACAGACAATTACGTCTTTTATTTGTTCACCGGCTCTGATACCAATTGAAAAAGCAGGGGTGCCGAAATACTACCAACTTCTCGTTTGGGCTCGTGAGTCTTATGGTCAGATCTGGACGATCTCAAAAATCAATATCCAGATCTGTTAACCTAAGTTTGGATCACAAGTGATCAGTCCAACGCAAGACAGGGTCTTGGTAAATCCAATGGATGTATTGAGGACAACGATCAGGTTTAGTAATAACGTACTTCTTGTGTTTGCTTGAATTATATAATCAGAGAATATAATGCGGAAAGTAAATCACACAAGACACCAGAGATATTATTAACGAGGAAACTACGACCTGTAGAAAAACCTCGGGACCTCGTCCAGATTGAACACCGAACAGTACAAACTGTCTACAAACACTAGCCTACTATAAGACTTCGGTCTGGGATGTAGCAGAGACCAATTCCACCCTCCAAGCGAACTGGCTGTTGTCGCACTCCTTACGTCTCTAGATCCCCCACAGATCGTCACGCACTTGATTCCCCTAGCTGACGTCCTTTACAAGCCTAGGAGTTGCTTTAACCGTTGTTAAAGGCTTGTGTCAATAATTCCGACTTTTGTTATAGGGAGGAGGTTTTCGGATCAAGGGAGTGGAAAAATCGTGGTCAACTCATCAACTAGGACCCGTCCATAATTTTGACCCGAGTTAGACCAAGTCACCCTCACTATTGCACACACGTTCTACACAGTACACACCTGACAAAATTGAAACCAATCTTCTCGCTTCTTCTCCTTCTCCCTGCCCACCCAGGAAAAAAAAACTGCTCCCAGAAAATCAAAAATCTGATCGGGATGTTTGATTAATTGGAAGAGTTTCTTTCTCTTCAAATTCTTACACACAGAGACGTCTCATTTTGATGTAACAAGATGAATCAAAAAACAACAATTCCTTCAGGTATCTCTCCCAAAATCAAACCAATTTGGGCTAAATCAGTCTCCATACTACTTCCATGGCCTTTAATCCTCTTGATCTGTTCATCATAACGTCGAACCTTAGTTAACTCAAAATCTCAAAAAAACAAATCTCAAAATCATAATGCAAATCACTAAAATTCCTTCTTTTGTACTCCCTTAATTCAATTCTCTCTTTAGAATTCTCTCAGTTTCATACTGTGATTTTTGAAAAACAAGAGTCTGGAAAAATAATAGGGGATATGAATTTTATTTAGGACTGGATGTCGATGACATATAGATTATTGCCAGTTTTGTATCAGGCAAAGTTATATAAATGGAAAAGTTCATCAATTTCAGCTTGGGAATTGACTTGGTTGACATCAGATTTAACATTCCTTTGTATGGTGTATATACAACCGTACTATATGAAGTTGTTGTAGCCGCCATTGATAGGTGTCCAACCGTAAACAAACCCATTAATCAGAAGCACTTTTTTACCCATGAAATCTTCTTCCTTCTCTTAGCTAGATGGAGGAATGAATAATTAAAATTGAATATCTCTAATTTTGGGGGGTTTTCATTAGATTTTTACTTATTTGATTTACTTGTTCTTGATAATAATTCGAGCGATCAGAGATGGGTTTCTTAGTGGTTTTGATTTCTACACAAGTTGTTTTGGTTTTGTAACTGAAGTTCACAGTGCGTTAATGGCAGAGGGAATAGAGTTTATGTTAAAGAAGGAGAAGTGTTTGTGTGTGAATGGACGGTGGATTTGTAGGGTGTTTTGGTCCAATAATATATATGTTTAACTCATCTATGAATCAGTGAGTTGACCACGATTTTTCCACTCCCTTGATCCGAAAACCTCCTCCCTATAACAAAAGTCATAATTCCGGCTTTGCAACCTCAATTACCAGCTGTATGTTTGAACTGTCCTCTATCAGTTTGACATACACAAAGTGTCTTCCTTCGGATTGCTCCAGGTCATACGGAAATCTACTTACAAGCGGGGGCTGACAAGTAAACCGAGTAAACTATGCCCAACTTGTCTCTACCTCAGTTGTAAAAAGAATCACTTAAGAAACTTATACAACTGGAGCTAACTAGGTCTTACAACACCGAGTGTAGCCGTGCGTTGCTTCCTTTCAACCCTGTGTGTAACGTATCAGTTCTTGAATGGCCTTATATCAGAAGAGAAGGAACGTAGAATAGACAAGAACGTGATCAGGTTACCAAGGTTACATGTTACTCTGATTTCAACCACTAAGGTCTCAATATCCTACCTGTGCTTCCCAACTCTCAAGAGAAGTCTTTATAATCGTTAGGTAATTCCCACATAGGAACTGCTACCTAATAGAGGATGACTATACCACAACAAGCATTCACCGAAGTGAAAAGAGTTTACGATCAATTCCACAGAGAAACTTCACGTATGCTTGATGCTTGTGGTTTTCGTTCTAGAAACCTCTATTTATAGCACTCAACAAGATAGGTTGCTTAGGAATAAAGCAACTAGTTACTTGTTCCACAAGTTTAGAAAGTGCCCGTGTAAAACGAACCCGTTACTTAACTTGCACACAAAGAAACCTAGAATTATGCTAACGATTTAATAACTATCTTTGTAGCTCCAGAATGTTTTAGTTTATGCTCCTACCTATTATCTGGATATACCAATTGGAAATCTTTATCATTTATCTGCCAAGTGTTTTGTTAGCTCACAAACACTTCAAGATTGATATCCAACAGACCAGAGATAATCTTTATTTTATTGACACATTGAGAATCGTTAGATGGACCACAAAAGATATTTTGTGATAACCAAGTCCAACTAAGAGATAAAAGAGTCAGAGTTTAACCCGTGTGAAAATCCCAGAGAATATTCACCTTGGCCGGTTCGCAAACCGTCCTTCTGAATTACGACCCAATACATCGAATCTGAGGTTCACGTACATGTACGTGTACAAATTGATGTTTTTGAACTCAGGAGTAAAATCCAGAGTCATTGTTCACGAACCGGTTCGGGAACCGTCGTTACTCAGAATTAGGGTTTAACTGGATCCGCTGGAAGTTCTGGGCTGGGCCAGTACTTAGACGTGTTGTACGCCCTCAGTTATAATCCACTGGACTCTTGCTCAAGAGTACTCCTTTAGATTCACCCATATCCAACAAGTGATTTGCAAGCAAACCATTGCAATGGACAAATGGTATCGAATCTATCTCATGCATTCTTGTAACCTTAGTATTCGTGGGAACAAATACCAACATAACACATGGTCATGTAGACAAGAACACGATCTCAATCACTATTAGTATCTTTACTAAAGTAGCTGACTATTTCGAAAGATAGAGTAAGTAGAATAAAAGAATTTCCATAAAAGTCATAACTCCTACTAACCTTTTGTCGATGAAGAATAATTGATGTCTTCTTTGTCTTCACAGTCTTCGTCTTCAAGGTCTCTACTACTTAGTTTATATCCCAATTCCGAAATCTAAACTCTAGTAGGCTAAATCAAGAATTGAGTTTTGACACCTAAAACTGACAAACAGCTTGAAATACCAACGCTAGTGGGTTTGACCGGACAATGCCCTAACAAAAGTAGCTAATTATATAATTGTGAATAAATATCCTGGCTTTGCAAAGGAATATCGACAATTTTACGATTGGCAAACATGGGCCTCAGTCCATGTTATATTGCTCTCTCACTTGTAAATGCTTTTAGGACCGCAGTTCTAGCATCCAAAAATTGTGTACCTCATTGGTTACAAATTTGATGCCTAACTATAAGAAAGCGTGATGAGAACAATAAGGTTGCTTATTATAGAGCACCGCCCTTGACAACGAGTTTCCACAATCACCTAATCAGGTAGGTAAATATATAGTCTTGTAGTCATAAATGACTCGACATATAGTCTGGGCGATAACTGTATATCTATACTCATATAGATTTTGAATGAAACTCTTGTTTTTAAATTTGATACATGGGCAATGATGTAAGCATTTGTTTTCTCAAGTATACTCGCACAATGGTTCTATGGAATCGTTTATTGAACAAGTCCAGAGTGTTTCTGCTTGGGGACATGCTGCATTTTATTATGCTCCAACGCAATTGCTACTACAAAATTTGCAAATTTGATGAGATATTCTTCCCACCGTTAGGGGGAGGAAAGGCTATCGCCTGTAAAAACGGCATGAATTAAATATCCTGGTTTACACCGGATCTATCTCATCTTAATATTTGCACCAATCAATGACGTGCAAAACATTTCTGAAATTGAAAATCAAGTTGCTTCCTTGAGAAACCGTAGTAGAAAGTGGGTCATTTAAGATACACCTCGAGCATGGATGACTAGTTGATTAAAAATATTATGCCCTTCTTAAGTAGGATGAATCAATCACAATCATTGGAAGATAGAGCTCCTGAAGAGACTATCAAAGAAAGATCCATTTCTCTGAATACAATTCTCATAATAAAGAGAACGTCTCCTAAGAGACCAAGGAACTTCAAACCTGAAGAAGTCTACACATAGCATACTTGCTACAGAGATATCAGTGGTCATATTACAATGATTAAAGATGACAGATTAAAAGTATCTTAATACTCGCTGTTGATGGTGGTTTTTGGCGAGGAGGTCACAGGAGTAATTTCGCA
>JAJJMA010116512.1:0-11445 GCA_023529015.1 Papaver nudicaule
CTTTATATAGGGAAAAAGTCCTTTTCTTCCTCTGGCCTAAAGAAGGGGAGTAAATGCACCCCACGTGTAAAAATTTAATGCATACCTGGATCAGATGGTACAAGATCAAGAGATGACGGGCCCACTGGATGTCCTCTCCCTGACAATGACGAACTGAAAGATTCCAAAATAGCAGTGGGAGAATCCAAGGATTTAGCATGACCACGCCTGACGGTACATACCAAAGGGTGCGTGCGCGTTATATCCATAACGTCAGCCGGTTTAGGACCGGCGCTACGATTACGACGTTCAAATTCCCGAACAAACTCAGGGTTGCTCGAACGAGCTGGGTTTTGCACGGACGCAGCACGCTTCCTTTTTGAAGAGGTCGATAGACGCGCCTGTTTTGTACAAGACTTGTTAGAAGGGGAGGATATGCATCGAGGAACGGGGACTATACCCGCCTCCCAGTTTCGTTTGTCAATCAAGGCCTTCTCACGCCAATCACACTCGGGCATGTTAAACCACTCTTCCAAAGGCCGCTTACGCGGTCCTGGATCATGAGCGCCGACAGGCTACGGGCAAGTAGAAACTTAAGTAAACAAGGCATCTGAAAGACACTCGCATACGTAAGAAATCAATCAATGTACTAAGAGAATGGTAACTTACCAAATCTCCTCTTCCCAGCACAGCGTCTGGCGCTGAAGGAGATGGTTTGGGGACTCGAGTCGTCCGCGATCGTCCTTGTCCGCCAGCAGCTTTTGGGGAGGAATGGGGAACCCTCCTCCTGGATTTGAGCTTCGCAACCATATCGGGATCTAGAGGAAAAGGACCCCAAGCTGTCTCGGAGGAAATCCGAGCCCGACCCTTATTCCCAGGAACCAACTTTAAAGCCTCCGCTATACTCTTCTCAAGCACAAACCGACCGGAGTTGTGCATGGCGCAAAGTTCATCTTTATCTGGCGCGGGATAGACGACGGGGGAAGTAACCAAAAAGTTCATCACACGGGTTAAAAGCTCCTCCCAGTAGTAGTACCAATCAGCAGAAACACACAGAGTTTTTCGAGCGGGCTGTGGATAACGAATGGTAAAAGGGAGTGGACGACAGCGAAGCGCGCCTCCCTCAGAGTAAACGAACCTATCGTAATAAACCTCAATTGAGGCATCGTTTAGAACAAGAAGAGGTAAAGGCGGCGGAGGAACCCCTTGGTCAAAACCTGCTTGGCGGACAACCCGATCAAAATTATAAGCCTCAATGGTAAACGCGCCTCCATAAAACCCAGGGAGATAGCCAGAAGTAACGGACAAAACGAAGTCTACCTCACCCCCACGCTTTACCCTTCGAGAGTCAAGGATTTCTTCTTCATCCGAGTAAAAGGCGTAAGGAATAGGCCCAACGCGACCATCAGTATATGGTGAAAAACAAAATTTGGCTTCGATATCCATATGATGGGAGATGCTGTCCTGAGACTTAGGCGATTTCCGTTTGAAAAGACGAGCACGAGGGTAAGAATACTCCATGGACTCCTGATAAGTTTCGCCATTTTCGTCGACTCGTTCCTCGACGCCATGAAGAGTAATGTCCGGCTCCGATGGGCTGAACCCTGGAAATCGATCCCAGGACCACATCTGGAGGAAATTGGCGGGAACGAAAGTCTCGACCGTATGTACATTGGCGGCTCTCTGGATATCGATCACGAGGAGATCTAAATGGCGGTAAAGTCCACCCAGAAACATAGGGGCCAGAGGAAAGGATATGCCGCGCGACATCAAAACGGCCATAGGCATAAGTTCTTCCTTGATTGTGTCCCCCGGGCTAAATTCAAAAACATCATGACTTAGCCAAAAAAGGAGAAATGCTGCTAGCTGCGCTCTCTCTGAATCCTCGCCATAATCAGGACACTTAAAACGACCCTCCACCTTCTTCGGTGCCCAGTATTTCACGAATAACGGGTAAGAAGAGCGCCTCCTCTTTGATTTGCTCGAAGTCGTCGCTTCACCATCGCCCTCACCTGGAAAGTATGAAGAGAGGATCAGCAGTGCAGAGTAAGAACACTTAACAAGTTCAAAGAATATACATACCATGGGCGCCTTCATGTTCCTCGCTCCTTTCCCCATCATCATCCGGGGCGCCTTCGGGTTCTTTACCTTTCGCAGGGGTGTCCCCTACCTCCTCAACTGAAACGTCTCTCGCAAGTTCCTTAGATTTCTTCAGGACAGACACTAGATCCCAATCATCCTCACGCATACATCTTGCAACAGCGGACTGATGCCAATAACAAGTACCATGAACGGGCAGCAGAGTGAAAGCAATCACGTCTTCGAGGGTGATGGTTGTCTCTCCCCAAGCAAAAAGAAAAGTGTGAAACAGGGAGATCCAACGCGTAACTAGTTTGTTCAGGTCAAGACTACTACGATTGCAAAAGCGGCATTTGGATGCCTTGATGGCGTCAAGTACGCCGACCTTTTCTAGTATACGCGAGTAAGACTCCTGGCCTACGATAAAGTCAACCCACGAAGCCCAACCTCCCTGAGGCTTTGCGGAGGATTTGTAAACAATATTGGGAAGCGCGTAATCGCCACGATTTACAGCTAGACGAGGAATCTGTTCATAAGGTGGGAACGACCAGTCAGCATTATCTGGTGTTAACAGCCATTTTGGATCGGCAGGTAGATGTGGCTTTAGGCGGTTCAGGAGACGCTGGTTGAGGAAATCATTTGGATAGTCAGCGCCCTTGAAAGGAACAAAAGCGCTCTGAAGAGAAACACTTTGTACGAACAAATCTTTAGAAAATAAACCGTCTTCACGATCAGGAGGGGGAAAGACATCGAGATTAGGGTTCGGAGCGCCTTGTCCTTCTGGCGCGGTTTCGAGACCAACCTCGTCCTCATGATTAGGAGGGAGCTCGTCGTCTTGTGATGGCTCGCCATGATCACTCATGTTAACAAAAGAAGAGAAGGAAGAGATTTTTGACTAAGGAAAGATGGCTGAGAAAGAGGAAAGGTAAAAGAGTATTTATACAGGGAAGAAAAAGCGTAACCGCTCGCCACATAGGCCACGACCTCAACAGATCTGAAACGTGCGCTGCCACGTAGGCCACTATCTCAGCAGTTATGGAAATAAGCGTGGGCGACGGCTAGGGGACTTGGGTATCCGTGGGTGACGGTCGACCCGGCATGTTCTGCCCGCCCGAACCGTCAGGGGACTAATGTGGATGACCCAAGTTTATTAATACCTAATGGGCTTGATACATACTTGTTTAGGTCTATCTAGTTGGGCTTGGGTCTAGACATTTTGGGTAATCAAGAGATAAGGAATGGCAATTGTGTTAATAAGTGGTTAAAAGGGCATATGGTCACCCAAGGGTAAAAAGGGATTCTCTATAAATAGGACTCTAAAGAGATCACAAAGGGAGGACTTTTGTGGGAGAGAGAAAGATAAGACTACACATCACAAGAGAGAAAGGGAGAGAAATAAATTAGATCGGTGCTACCTCTGAGACTCGGATCGGATTAAGGATATTACCCTATTCACAGTTGGCGACCACAGGCGGAGACTGATTTCGAGTCCAGCGGAATGCAATCAGCGCTAGAAGCAATGAGCGCACCCCAAAGGAAAGCAGAGCGAGTTCCCTTTCCAAGCGAGGATTTCGTTTTGATCGAGCACGAGCCGGCGGATAGTGACACGGATGACGCGCAAAGGATCGAAAAGGTATCGGTAGGGATCGTGGATGCACCAGCGGAGCCGACTCAGGAGGGCGAAGGAATTGCGCCATTTGTTGACAATAACACAAGAGACACGAGCTTGGAGGAGATGCGGCAAGAATTCGCGACTCAGGCTAAGAAGCAACAGCAATTGATGTCATTAATCAAGCAAAAGGAGGGCGCGTCTGCACAAAAAGATGCCGGGCCGATCGCCGGAGTTATTGGAGAGCCAGAAATTGCCGGAATAACTGCCGGAAAAGGAAAACTCGCGCCCACTAGGAACTTTCAACAAGAGGAGGAAGGTTTTAGTGCGCCAATTGGGAGGATCTCAGAGGAGGACCTAGCTAGGTACATCGAGGAGCATTACCGAGTAGCGAAGCAAGATCACGGGTACAGTTCCCTAGACCCCCCTTACACGAAAGAAGTAGTTACTTACAAGTTCCCACGCGATTATACATCACCAAAGTTCAAAGTATACACGGGGCAAGGAAATGCACGAGAGCACTTGGGCCGCTTCCTTTCGGCAATGAACCAGCATGCAAAAGATGGAAATCTATGCTTGAAAGAATTCTCGAAATCGCTGTCTGACGTTGCATACACATGGTATGACAACCTAAAACCAGGAAGCATAGCGACATGGGAGGAAATGGCGCGTCTGTTTCTTAAGAAGTTTTTCTCTGCAAAAAGGCGAGTGACATCGGTCGACTTAGCACGAACAACAATGGGGATTGATGAGGATCCTTTAAAGTAGATCACGAGGTTCCGGAGTCACGCGCTCCAATTAAGTGAAGAGGTGCCAGAGGACAGACTGGTCGAGATTTGCGTGGGAAAGATGACTGCCACCCTGCGTTTCGCTTTATCCAACTTTCAATTCCAAACCTTCGTGGAGTTAGAGGAGGCTACAGCACGACTGTCAGATTGCCTTGGAATCTCTCAACAGGCGAAGATGGAGCAGACGTGGTACAATTCCGTTAACTCATTGAGTGCGGCTATCACTAGCAATGGACCTACTCCGGGAAATAAGCGACAAGCGCCTTTCCAACCATACCAAGGGGCCGCACCACAAGGGACACGAGGAGGAAATAATTCTCAGCGTCCTATCCCAGCGCCCATACCTTGCACCAAGGAGCAGATTGAAAACCTCGTCGATCAATGGGCCGCTAACGGTGAAATCAATTTGCCACCTGCTGTCGTGGATATAAATACCGTAAACAAGGCGCATGAACGATACTGTCACTATCATAGAAGGGTAAATCACTCGACCCTCAATTGTTACGGTGTGCGAAATGCATTTTGGAGAAAAGAGAGAGCCGGGGAGATAGACCTCGGGGGACAACAAATTGACAAAGATCCATTGCCTAAACATCATGCCATGATGATTTCCCATGACCCTAGAGAGGAGGGATGGGCAGCATGGGAGGATTCCAAGGGAGAGGCGTGCGAGCTGTCCAGTTTGCAACAAGGCTTTGAGGGGACACACGCTGTTGCTTTCCAGTTCTCCAAGACCATCATCGCGCAACAATTCTTCGATTCCCTTGGCTTCAGTGAAGATCAGGTCAGGGAGGCATCCCAAGCAATCGCCGCTATAGCAGCAGGTCACCAGGCGCTATCAAGGGGAAGGATCACCTTTGACGACAGCGATATATGCATTCCTGGGGAACACTTGCGTCCCTTGTACCTCACTGCAACGGTTAACAAGCAGCAGCTGAGGAGAGTATTCATCGACGGAGGGGCGTCACTAAACCTTGTTTCGGTGCACACCTTGGATTTACTGGGGATACCGAGAGAGGAGATCAGAGAACGGAAAACAGTTGTGCGCGGTTTTGGAGGGCACACTCAAGAATCAATTGGGGTGATATGCCTCGTTATGACTATTGGGCCGATCAAAGCATCAGTGCCTTTCCATGTGTTAGACGATCACACTTCGTTTCACTTGCTTCTAGGGCGCGGATGGATACGCGACCATCATATTGTGGCGTCTACCTATCACCAATGCATCAAGACTAGCATCGGAGGAAGAGAATACAGGGTGCCAGCCACGAGTAATCCTTTTGGACCCGAGGAAGCATACATGGCGGAAGCAGTTTTTTATCAACCAACAGGACAGGAAGGAGCGGCTGTAATTGGTTTGTCTCGAACGATTCCTCTACCAAAGTGGGAAGAAGACAGTAAAATCTCAGTCTTTGATCCCGCTCGTCTGGAGATGCCCAAAGAAAAAAGGAAGGTTGAAGAAAAGGCGTCTGTATTTAGCGCTGAAAGATTGGTGGCGCCGACAGGGACTAAGAGATCAAAGACAGGACCAGAGCCTCGTTTCCATCGTTTCACCACTCAAGATGGAGGACACATCTATAGATTATAGCAATCAGCAGAGGTGTTGCCATCCGAGCAATTGTGTGAAGCATCCACAAGCCAGATGACATCATCCCCTGATAAGGAAGAAGAAGTAACGGCGGGGTCATTACCAATGGAAGAGCCTACAGAAATATCATCGTTGGACGAAATAGAAGAAGTTAATATCGGCGACAAGGAAGAAAAGTTGATTAAAATCAGCGCGTCACTTGGGAAGGAAGAACGGAGAAAGATGATTGAACTATTAAAAGAATATAGGGATGTCTTCGCCTACACATACAGCGAGATGCCAGGATTGGATGCAGAATTGGTCTCACACTCTCTGGATGTTCTACCCTACGCGCGTCCTATACAACAAAGAAGCCGCGAATTTCACAAAGATGTGGCGTTAGCGATAAAGGAAGAGATTGAGCGACTAGCGGAAGCAAAATTCATCAAACCAATAAAAAACGCGCCGTGGCTAGCTAATATTGTGCCGGTGATAAAGAAAAATGGAAAAATTCGTTGCTGCGTGGACTACAGAGATTTGAACAGAGCCTGTCCGAAAGACGAGTTTCCCGTACCAAATATCGACATGCTAGTAGACGCGACTAGTAACCATCAAATGTTTTCGTTTATGGACGGGTATAGTGGCTATAATCAGATTAGAATGAACACGGTGGACGCGCACAAGACAGCGTTCCAGACACCATTCGGATGTTTCTACTATGTGGTGATGCCTTTCGGGTTAAAGAACGCGGGGGCCACTTATCAACGCGCCATGGTTTCAATCTTCCATGACTTAATCCACAGACAAGTAGAGGTGTATGTCGACGATATTGTGGTTAAATCCCGAAAGAGGGAAGACCATATCGACCATTTACGAACGGTTTTCGAGCGCTGCAGACAGTATAAGCTTAAGATGAACCCTTTAAAATGCGCTTTTGGGGTTACATCGGGCAAGTTCTTGGGTTTCGTCGTTACCAGCACGGGGATTCGAGTGGATCCAGGGAAGGCACAAGCGATCCTTAGTATGGACAGCCCTTCCAACATACAAGAGCTTCAGAGTTTTCTAGGGAAAATATCATATATTAGGCGATTCATACCAGGTCTCGCCCAGATGATGGCCGCTTTCACCCCACTCCTGAGGAAAGGATCTACGTTCCAATGGGGGGATGTCCAACGGATCGCTTTCGATAACATCAAGCGATGCCTAACTTGCTCACGAGTTCTCCGACCCCCGATACCAGGCGAGCGGCTACATCTCTACCTAGCATACACGACCGAAGCGATAGGAGCGCTACTTGCACAGGATTTGGGAAACGACCAACTTTTCCCTATATATTATGTAAGTCGTTTACTGAAGAAGGCCGAGGTGAGGTACCCTCGTATAGAGCAAGCATGCCTGGCCCTCATCTACGCGGCTCAAAAATTAAGACCATACCTGTTAGCACACCAAACGGTGGTCGTGGCCGCGGCGAACCCCATGGTTTATCTAGCAGAACGTCCGTACCTAACTGGGCGAACTGCACGATGGTCCCTTCAACTGTCGGAATTTGGATTGCATTACCAGAGACCACGAGGCGTCAGGGGTCAAGCAATCGCAGATTTGTTAGCCGCGTTCCCAGGAAGTGACGAGGCAGATATTCACGAAGACATCCCCGGGGAGGTAGCAGAGTTAGAGGAAGAAGGAATATGGGACATGTATTTCGATGGGTCGTCATACGGAACATACGGGGGAGCAGGCATCGTATTCGAAACACCCGAAGCGGAGCTGCTATCGTTCGCTTTCAAACTGGATTTCGCTTGTAGCAACAACATGGCTGAGTACGAGGCATTCTTAATAGGGCTCAAGTTGGCGGAACGGATGAAACTCCAACGACTTCACGTACATGGTGACTCAAAGCTAGTTACAAGTCAAGCGGGGGGAGAATTCCAAGTCAAAGAAGAACGACTGGCGCCCTATCGCGCAGAGGCACAGGAGCAGATGGCCAAGTTTATCCGGATAGAACTGGGGCACACTGGAAGAGCCATGAATAGACACGCAGATGCCTTGGCCACACTTGCGGCAAAGATCAATTTGAATGGCAAAGATGAGGGATCGATCACAGTGCACAGGCAAGAGCTGCCTAGCACATGGCTACGGGAGATGAAATTTGAAGAAGAAAACGACTGGAGGAAAGGAGTCATGAGAGAGCTCGGCAAGACAAAAGAAGAAAGATCAATATTGTTTAAAAAGCTGAAGTCTTTCGTGGTCATCAAAGGGCTGCTATACTACCGAATGGCAGGTGGGGCTTTAGCACGATGCATAGGGAGTCAAGAAGCGACGGATCTCTTGGACAAGGTCCATCGAGAAACTTGTGGACACTCAGGAGTGGTTCCGCTATACAGAAGAATACAAAGGAAAGGGTACTACTGGCCCGAGATGGCAACACAAGCTGCGACCTTGCAGAACAATTGCGCGGAGTGCCAATCACCACCACAACCGTCGGAAATTTGCACAGTCGAAGAATTGGACTGGAGGCAGCCGTACTTAAATTATTTAAAGAACAGATCGCTCCCGGGAGATAAAGTAGAAGCCTCGGTGATAAAAAAGAAGGCAGCGCGTTTCTTCATCAATGAAGGGGTATTGTACCGACGGAGTTTCAACAACGACGCCTTAAGATGTTTAAACAATGAAGAAGCGCGAACAGTGATGACCAAAGCACATGAGATGGAACATCAAGGAAAGCGCAAATTATTTGTGCATGTTCACGATGGTGGATACTACTGGCCAACCATGGAGGCAGACACAGCAGATTTTGTAAGGAAGTGTGAGACCTGCCAACTCCACGGGAATGTCATCCAAGCGCCACACAAGGAATTGCACAGTATAGTTGCCCCGTGGCCTTTCCACAGCTGGGGTTTAGACTTGATTGGTCCTATAAGCCCTCTATCTTCAGGGAGGCACAAGTACATAATTACAGCTACGGAGTACTCAACTAAATGGGTAGAAGCAGCGCCGCTGCGAAATTATGAAGGAGAAACTATCGCCGCGTTTATCAAGGAATACATCATCTGTCGTTTCGGCGCGCCAATGATCATCCGCTCAGACAATGGTACTTCATTTATCAACCAAAAGGTGGCAGACCTATTGGCCAAATATTGCATCAAGCAACATGCATCGACTGAGTATTACCCACAAGGGAACGGATTGGCGGAATCCACCAACAAGACATTACTTAGGATCCTGAGCAAAACCGTCCATGACCATCACAGAAGCTGGCACGAGCAACTACCTCTGGCGCTGTGGGCCTATAGGATCTCCAGGCGAAGTTCAACAGGGGTGTCTCCTTACTCCTTAGTATATGGAGAGGATGCCATTCTACCAGCAGAAGTAGCGGTGCCCTCAGCCAGAGTAGCGGCGGCTAGTCGCGCAGAACCTGATGATGTAGGCAGAATCGCACATCTCGATGCGCTTGCTGAAAAAAGAGCAAGGGCAGAAAATTTTGCTGAAACTTACAGAGCTACAAAGGCACGGCATTATAACAAAAGGGTGATACCCCGCTCCTTTGAAGTCGGGGATATCGTACTAAAAATCGCGAAGCACGTACAAAGGAAAGCCAAAGCGGGGAAATTTGCAGCAAATTGGCGCGGACCTTATATCGTGCGGAAAGTTGCAGAGAGCGGCTACTACTATCTTAACCACATAAATGGTAAGGAGATTGATACCCCGATTAATGGTAAATGGATCAAATTGTACTATGCATGAGAGGATAGGGATAGAGGATATTGGTGATAACTCCCTTTTTATGTAAAAGTAAGAGAAATATATGCTTGTCCTTTTAAGATCAATTATTTATACTGAAAACCCAAAGGGTATGATAAACATAATCACCTCAGGAGCGCATTGAACACGCTTCCTTTTATAACAAAATCGACTTTAAAGGGCACTGAGCACCCTGGTCGGTTGGGCACCGAAAACCCATGAGGAGCGCACTGAACACGCTGCCTCAGGAAGCGCACTGAACACGCTTCCTTTTGTATTGGAACACGCTCGGTGGTATTACGCCGGATACGCGGCCACTCTAAGACAGGCGTTATACCAACTGATTAATACACTACTATCAAACTACAGAAACGTACTCGGAGGATCGCCTAATACGCGCCCTACCAGTAAAAGAAATTTAGCCCACGAGGCACATAAACAAAGCATACTGGAAGGTTCGCTCAAAACGCGCCCTAAAGGGATTTAGCCCACAAGGCGCGTAAACAAGAAGTACAAGAGATCATCAGCACAAACAAAGGTGTACGGAATAAATCCCGCCTCTTCTTTCTACGACAATAAGCAACCATAAAGAAAATCGACTAGTTAAAAAAGTAAAATGTCCTCGTAGGTAACTACAACATATATCAAGCTCTAGTCAGCTCAGCTAGCTCGGTCTCACATTCAGCAACGCGCTGTGTGACAAAATTAACGGATTCCCGAGCATATCCAACATAATCCTCCTCTGCAGAAAGTTGTCGCACGAGTTCGTTATAGCGATGACGCGCCTTGCCTCGTAAAATCGAATCCGCGCCCGCATGCCGAATCAGTTCCATGGTCTCGCGTTGCTCCGACAAAGTGACGCGAATGCTGTCACATCGCCGTTCATGCGATTCAAGTAAATGCTTGGTGTCCAAAAGGATACTACGTAAGCGCTTCACTTCTTTCTCCAGATCTGCACGCTTTAACGCGCCAGGAGTAGCAGGGAGGGCTAATACCCACAAACCATCCATAGATGCCATCACGACTGATCAAAAAAAAATGAAAAGGATGATGGGTGAAGGATAAAATAAATATATAGGAAATGGAAGACTCCCTTTTATATTAACAAAACTTAGCACATTTAATACAAAGAGGATTGCCCTGGGCATGAATGACATGTGTCGAAATAAGGAAACGTTTGCATTAAATTCAAAGAAAAGCCATACGGCATCTACAGAAGGAAAGGGTTCAGACTAACGGCATGACCGCGCCAGCAGCCATGGCGCGTTCACACCGTTCAATTTCAGCATCAATATCCTTGACAAAACGCTCAGCCTCTAAGAGGCCACTAAGAGCGCTAGTACGACGATCATGAGTACGATCCATTCGTCTACGAAGCCCAGCCTCATTATGCGAGCCAAACTGAACACCAGGAGCATGGCCAGCAGCACAAGCGGCTTCCCACTCAGCATGGTGCTCGTTCCAAAGCTTTTGAAACGCCTCATAGTGGGCTCGCCTCTGCATAACTATCATCTCCATCTCCAACTTGACTGATTCCAGTCGCTCGACTTCTAGCTCTAGGTCCAAAGGGGTAGACATCGACGGCGCCGAGGACAAGGATACAAAATAACCGCGTAGTCGAAATGACATTTTGAAATGGATTGCAAAAAAAAAAAAGAAGAAGAGAGAGAGAAACACACAATAAG
>JAJJMA010116518.1:0-13776 GCA_023529015.1 Papaver nudicaule
AGGGCATTGTCCGGTCAAACCCACTAGCGTTGGTATGTCAAGCTGGTCGTCAGTTTTAGGTGTCATAACTTAATCTTGATTTAGCCTACTAAAGTTTAGATTTCATAATTGGGATATAGACAAAGTAGTAGAGACCTTGAAGACGAAGACTGTGAAGACAAAAAAGACATCAATTATTCTTCATCGACAAAAGGTTAGTAGGAGTTATGACTATTATGGAAATTCTTCTATTATACTTAACTATTCTATCTTTCGAAATAGTCGTCTACTTTAGTAGAGATACTAATAGCGATTGAGATCGTGTTCTTGTCTACATGACTATGTGTTATGTTGGTATTTGTTCCCACGAAAACTAAGTTTACAAGAATGCATGAGATAGATTCGATACCATTTGTCCATTGCAATGGTTTGCTTGCAAATCACTTGTTGGATATGGGTGAATCTAAAGGAGTACTCCTGAGCAAGAGTCCAGTGGATTATAGCTGAGGGCGTCTAACACGTCTAAGTACTGGCCCAGCCCAGAACTTCCGGCGGATCTAGTTAAACCCTAATTCTGAATTAAGGCGGTTCACGAACCGGTTCGTGAATAGTGACTTGGGAATTCTCCTAAGTTCCAATGCATCAATTTGTACACGTACATGTACGTGAACCACAGATTCGATGTATCTGGCCGGAATTCAGAAGGGCGGTTCCCGAATCGTCCAAGGTGAATATTCTCTGAGAATTTCACACTGGTTAAACTCTGACTCCTTTATCTCTTAGTTGGACTTGTTTATCACGAAATATCTTCTGTGGTCCATATAACGAATCTCAATGTGGCAATAAGATAAAGATTATCTCTGGTCTGTTGGATTTCTATCTTGAAGTGTTTTTGAGATAACAAAACACTTGGAAGATAAATGTTTACTGAATTCCAATTGAGATAAATCTTTGTTTACTTGGTTTGCAAGTTAGGGTTTCCTAAACTTGTGGGACAAGTAACTAGTTGCTTTAATCCTAAGAAACCTATCTTATTGAGTGCTATAAATAGAGGGTTAAGGGACGAAAAACCGCAAGCATCAAGCATACGTGAGATTTCTCTGTGGAATTGATCGTAAACTCTTTTCACTTTGGTGAATGCTTGTTGTGGTATATTCACCCTCTATTAGGTAGCAGTTCCTCTGTGGGAATTACCTAATGACTATAAAGACTTCTCTTGAGAGTTGTGAAGCACAGGTAGGAGATTGAGACCTTCGTGGTTGAAATCAGAGTAACCTGTAACCTTGGTAACCTGATTACGTTCTTGTCTATTCTACGGTCCTTCTCTTCTGATATAAGGCCATTCAAGAACTGATACGTTACACACAAGGTTGAAAGGCACGGCTGCACTCGGTGTTGTAAGACTTAGTTAGCTTCACTTTGTGTATGTCAAACTGATAGAGGACAGTTCAAACATACAGTTGATAATTGAGGTTGCAAATCCGGAATTATTGACACAAGCCTTTAACAACGGTTAAAGCAACTCCTAGACTTGTAAAGGACGCCAACGACTAGGGGAATCAAGTGCGTGACGATCTGTGGGGGATCTAGAGACGTAAGGAGTGCGACAGTAGCCAGTTCACTTGGAGGGTTAGAATTGGTCTCTGCTACATCCCAGACCGAAGTCTTATAGTAGGATAGTGTTTGTAGACAGTTTTTACTGTGCGGTGTTCTATCTGGACGAGGTCCCGGGGTTTTTCTACAGGTTGTAGTTTCCTCGTTAAAAAAATCTCTGGTGTCTTGTGTGCTTTACTTTCCGCATTATATTCTCTGATTATATAATTAAATCAAACACAAGAAGTACGATATTAATAACCTGATCGTTGTCCCCAATCCATCCATTGGATTTACCAAGACCTTGTCTTGTGTCGGACTGATCCCTTGAGATCCAACTCAGGTTATACAGATTTGGATATTGATTTTTGAGATCGTCCAGATGTGACCATAAGACTCACGAACCCAAACAAAAAGTTGGTAGTATTTCGGTACCCCTTCTTTTTCAGTTAGCACTACCTTACCTCTAACATGACGTCTGGTTTTGGATTTTCTTAATATTTCTTAATCAAGGTTCAGGAAAATCGACTTATCAACTTGGGCTTATTGATCTAGCCTAGCTGTCTTTACTTTGTAATGCGTGACAAAATTAATACAAGATATAATTCGTGAATGCGTTATGGAAACTTCTAGGTCTCACCACTCTGTTCAGTCGTCTTATGATATTTCTATCAAATCTTTGCATTTATGATTGATTGTTCTAGTACAATACAATCGACACAAGATACAAGATCAGGATGATGAAATCCGACATGTGCTTCATGATCCTTAAGTGAAGTCTTTACAATAGTTGTAAACTAATAAAAGGTTTCGAGATGACGACCAACCTTTATGCAAGGATACACAATAATGTGTAGAAGACACGAATTGTATCTTTGCATAAAGTCATCTATTTACATTGATCATCACGGGAGGTCTAGCTTAAATTTTAAGCTACGTTTTCTCAAGTAAGTTCACGAACAAGGATGTCCATAATAACTCTCTCAAAATTTTAATTATATCTTCTTGAACCTCCTACATCGGAAGTGGCCAAAGGTGGTAAAAAGGTTCACCGTGAGTCATAAGAAGTTATGCCGAAAGTAGACCATGCACAGGGTTCGCGTAGGGTACATGAACTTGAAAAACAAAAGTGGACATGAGTTTTGAAACTCTGTAAGGTACAATTAGGTTCGTGTACGATAGAAAACTCATAAAATAAAGTTTTGGTTTCAACAACTATAGTACGCTAAGGTATGTGAACTATATGGCATGAATTAAGTCCAGGAAACCTGAAACTAAACAGGCACGCGAACTCTATTGCCATGTTGAGTTCAAGAATGTTTCCATTCGAACAAAGGTACACGAACTTTGTTGGGTACTTAGTTTCTAAAACAAACTATTTTCCATTTTTTAGCTCCAAATCTTTAAAACACCATGGATTAAACCATTGTGCCAAGACTCAAAGAACTATGTTTCATTCCTACTTACGAGGATCAATATATAGAACATCATCGACTATTAAATTGATAGAATGGTAGATACGAAATCAAGGAGTATATGTTGGTCCTTACTAACCTTTTGACCAGACGACGATAATATCAATTGTGTAAGCTCCGGTCTTGAATCTTCAAGAATTGAGTTTGGAAAACTAAACTTGACAACTGATTTGATATACCAACGCCAGCAGGTTCAACCGAGCTATGCTCTAACACACGTACCATTTGTGCTAAGAATTCAACAACGTTTAGAACAAGCTTGAACATTATTAATTCTTTGTATGCAGGCATACGTGCGTTCGAGGATGCTCTACAAAACCTTGTCGTGGTTTGTGTTATACAATCCTATTTCAAGAAAAGGAGTGTGGTACTTCGGCGAAAGACTCACTCTACGACTACTTGGCGAAAATGTACGTATCAACCTACATCCCTCGATCAAGATTTCTTATTCTTATTTGAGAGCTTTGTTATAAGCCGATGAACCATGGTTAACGTATGAAGAGTTACCAAGGTTCCCAAATTTGAGGCACATTACCAACAGTGGCTTGCAACAATCTGCAAGCCATTCATATGTATGAAATCGACTAATCTGGGTTCAACGGATATTCCAGCAATAGGTTGTTTACTATGTGGACCTGGAAGTCTCCCTTTGCAACCTCCACCAGAGGGATCCAACTGTATATTATTGGCCCACGCAGACGGTTCTGTCGGTTATGCCACCGTTTGTTTGGGAGACGCAAACTCTTAATGAGCAATGGGAGGTTATTACGGTTCCAGTTACTTCTGAAGGCATGGGTAATCCGTATTGGCGGATATCCGGTATACCGTAGGGATATCAAGCAAGGTTGAATGAATATTCTCATCTTGTCGAGCGACTTAAGATTTTTCATGTGTCAGAGCTTCGTCGAGCGAGGGAAGATGGAATGATGTTTAACATGAATCCCGGTTCGAGTCCTGATTCTCGTATTGACGGAAGAAGTGGTGGTCGTAAAAGACGAGCCTCCACCTCTCATATTGTGGAAGACACTCAGATTCTTCAAGCTTTTAGTAGTCAAGGTGGTCGAGCTTCTAGTTATGTCGTTGACATTACAACATCTCATAACGTCACTACTGGTTATATGGTTGACCAGCTTGGATCCCAAATCGCACTCCTAGAGGTTATTTCCGCTGATGTTGGGGCCTTTCCAAACCTCACTCCTCAAGGTTATGCGGTTGATATTGAAGCACTTCGGAATCGTAATCTTTTATGCCCACAATTGGTCAAACGGAATTCTAGCCATACGCATGACCTTCCCTCCCAAATCATAGGCAAGAATATGATTTCGATACTTCTACTTTAGCTCATGATTCTGGTTCCCAAGTTGATGTTGACATGCAAACCCTCAACAATTTCATTGATCCGAATCCAAACCTATAAGAAAACGATCGGATGTAAATTATTGTCAAATGTTGTTTCCTTAATTTATTTTTAAATGTTGTTCCCTTCTATTGTACATTTTTTAGTTAGTGAAAACCACTGTAGAATCAAATTTCTAATCCAGATTAATTTCATTAGATTTAAATTAGAAATTAGCATTTAAATTAAAATTAAATTATTACAAAACGATCGTTAAAGTAAAATAACTTCATTGAGAAAATTATATAAAACTAAAACAACTTCACATTTAAAATGAGTAGTATTTCGGCAACAACTTAAGAGGTGAAAACAATTTATAAAATAGAAAGAGTTGTCGATCTCCTCAACATATCGCCATCTGTCTCACCAATGGCTTTTAGTCGATTGATTTTCATAGTTAAAGCCGCAAATTTACCCATTCCAAAGTTAATCTTTACAAAATGATCGGACAGGCTCATTGAACTACGCCCTCTAATGTTGCTAGTCTCTTCTTTGACTTTCGAAAATAATTTGCCACAAATTTTGACTCGAATAGAGTGGTGCACCATTAATACGATTCTTGGTGTAGAAAACATATAATCTATAATTATAACTATTGTCCTCTATGGTAAACTTTCAACCACGATGTCGTGAATTATGTTTTCGAGCCATATTCTAGTAAATTTTGTGAGAGATTTAAAAGAGAAGAATTCAGAATGATATTAACATTTTCTATGCAATTGAATTTAGACCGTTGGATGAAAATCTGAACAGCGTAAATAATAATCCCGCGCGTGATATAAGGCGATGTAATCTATATCGCCAGAGAGATTATCTATCTCGCGCAAAATAGTTTCTATCGATAGAATCTCTCTCCCATCTAACTAGCCAATTTGCCGGTTTACCCGAAGAATTTGCCTATTTACACATAAACTATGCCCCCCCTGAAGCCTGATCACCTAAACCACAAACTATGAGATGGCGAGACAAAACCACCATTTAGATGGACTGGACGCGGATGAGACCAATCCACGGGAATTCATCCGCTGCTTGGCCATAAACATTCGGTTGACAGAAACGGAAATCCCAATTGGTATGGAGATCGGAATCCCCATTGGTATGGAAATCCGTTCCACCACCAAATCAGTATAAGCTAACAACAAATCAAATACCCAATAACTTCCACTATAAATACAGATCAATCTAAATCTAAAGTGCCCTGGCTTAATTCCCTCCCTCTCCTTCTCTTTCTCTCTAAATCTAGGGTTTTGTTTTTTTTCCTGACCATGATGCCTTTTTCTTCAAAATCAATCTCTCTTCTGAAAGCATACTTATTTCCTCTAATTCTACTCTCTCTAGCTATTTCCTTTCACCTTTTTGTCATCCCTTCTTCTTCCCCAATTTCACATTACGATGTACTTGGAATCAAACAGTACAGCTCTATTGAAGAAGTTACCGAGGCTTATGAGAAATTTTCTTCCAGATGGAGTTCAGGCGAGGAGGAAGTGCCCGCAGTAAAGGATTTCGTTCAGATACGTTATGCCTATGAGCTGCTGACAAATCCGTTGTGGAAGAGAGACTATGATGCATATGGAGTTGATGAGCATATTCATACTTTGGAAGAGCTTAAAGCAAAATATGCCGAGGAAGCATTCTCGAAAGTCGTGCTGCCTCTGCTCAATGCCACTTCCTCTGCCCATGCTTTCAATGTACTTACTGCTGAAGACTTCAAGTATGCAATTGGGAGCTCCAAGGGTTTGCTAGTTCAGGTTTACTCATCCGGAAGCAGCCGCGCGGAAGAATTCTTTTATAACTGGAAAAGAATCACTGATCTATTGGATGGGGTTGCTAATACTGGTATGGTAGAACTTGGTGAGATTGAGCTTGCAACCTACCTTGCTGAGAGAACATCCACAGGACAGCCCTTCTTCAGGAACGGGCTCCCTTCGGTTGTTGCATTCCCCCCTGGTTGTAGAAACTCAGATTGTCTTGTGAGCTACCATGGGGATCTCTCAGTGGATGCTGTTACTGATTGGTTTGTGACAAGAATACTTGGTTTACCTCGAATAAATTACTATTCAAAGGAGACTCTGGCGAAGAATTTTCTTGCAAAAAGTGGACATCACAAGGTAAAAGTTCTTTACTTCTCAAAGACTGGGGAGCGAGCCGCTCCATTCTTGCGTCAAGTAGCGAAAGATTATTGGGCGTATGCCTCGTTTGCTTCTATTCTATGGAGGGAGGAGGAATCTTCCATATGGTCGAACAATTTTGAGGTGGATTCTGCACCAGCTTTTGTGTTTTTGAAGGATCCGGGTGTGAAACCTGTTGTGTATCATGGAGCCATGAACAGTACATCATTCTCAGAAATCATGGAGCAAAATAAACAGCAAGCTCTTCCCCAACTAAGGAGCATAACATCCATGGACTTGGGATGTGATGCACGAGGCTACTCTCGTGCAGGGTATGAGGCAACAACATGGTACTGCGCGATTCTTGCAGGAAGGCCAAGTCTGGAACTCGACAAAATGCGAGAAACCATGGTCAGGGTACAAGATACCTTATCAAATAAGGGTGATTTAGGTGCTGGTGACAAAAATAGCACTTCAGCTCCTGAAGCAGCTGCTGCCCTAAACGAGAAGCGGTTGACGTTCACTTGGCTTGATGGAGAAGCTCAACAAAAATACTGTTTCTTCTACATCCATTCAGAGACCAGCTTCGAAACTTGTGGACAAAGAAGGGATATGATAGATGTACCCCAAATAATCATTGTGCGGTACAAAAGAAATTCTACTAAGCAGGATGAACCGAAGGCTGCCAAGAGACAACCTAAAACCATTTGGGATACATTTGAGGAGGATAACGAGGATCTTGCATCACAGCTTGTGGCTAAGTATGATGGTACAATGGAGACTCCAGAGATAATTCAATGGGTCTCCAAAATTATCAAGGATGGCGACTCAACTGACCTCCCTTTCTTCAGGACAGAGACTCCAGATCTTACTCCGGAGGAGTCAGATGCAATCTGGTCGAGAGGCAGTCAAACAGTTTTGTCTACAGGCCAAGGACTGAAGCAGAGAGTTCAGGGAATCGCAACCAATATACATGATCATATGGGAGATCCAAGGTTGGGTTCAATCCTGCTTCTGGCTGCAGTCATGTCATTTGGTTTCATCTATCTGCGCAGGAGTCAATCAAGTCCGGCGAGCCAATCAACTGAGCCTAGTCAGCCAACTACCGAGGAAATACCCAGTCGTGAAAAGAAGACTCCCAGAAGAGCAGTATCAAACAAAGATAAACCTACTTCCATCACTGATGATGAACCCAAGGATGCTAACAATCTGCTACCTTCAGATTCAGATACCGACTAAAAGTTTATGCGTTCAGTTTAGTTTAATTAGTTATCGTTTTGTAGATCACCGTATAGAAATAAATAAACTATGAAATTTGGATTTTCTGATAGACATAGTGCGAAACACTAGAGTGAACCTTTACTTGAAGTATTGGGGGTGTGTTTGAATTTTGAATCTACTGAGCAAGTCAGTGTGACATAACCTTTGCCAGATTACTTCAACTCTTGGGTAGGGTGTGCATGCTTTGTTTATGTTGCGGTCCCTAAGGCTTTATTAAAATTACTTGGCCTCTTAACAGTCAGCGTTTACCGAACAAAGATATGCCCAAAAAAAAAGTTTGAGCAAGAAGTCATCAATTGAGGAATACCGACTAATTTAATTCATGCGGAGCACGTAAAACAATTACACGATTGAGGTTCCCAGCCAGGCCGCTGTTAACCAGCACAATGTTTACAGTTAATACCTGAAAGGATGGGTGTTTGGGGTGGTGGTTTCCTAGTTACTCTATCACAAAACTAACAGCTACAAGTATCCCAATGCCTGATAAAAATTCTCCTCTTTCTTTCCTTTCAAATCTGCTTCCAGCCAGCGAGCAAGAACATCAAAAAAACCTCACAACATCTGCTGATGAAGATCAGCTGCCTGCTGAGCAAGCTCAACCACCATGGCCTCATCAAAGAACTTGTTGATGCTGACATCCTCACTCATTCCCTGCCAAGGGAAACAAAACAAATTCCCAATTAAGTGCAATCCCCAGAAGAGGACACCTTTTTGATAATGTTAATGATGGTTATCACCATGAGAGGGCAGAAATACTAAATATATTCAGTTAATAATAAGATGCTATTTTTAAAACAGTTTATTGCAATTACAGACATAAATATTTTGAGCGAATGATGAACACTGACACAAAAATGACAAATTCAGTTTCATGGGTTTGAATCAAGACCTTAACAGACAATGAAAAAGAGAAACTCTGAGCATACCTTGCGACGCCTTGTCTTCACCATGAACTCCCGTGCAAGGTGCTGAATGGGTGCCGGCTCAAGAGGTCTAAGCACAATACTCTTGTCAAGGGGATCACCAGGTACTATAGCCCAGTGATCGAAGACAGAGAGACAGAAAGCCTGACCTTGAGTGTGGTACCTCAAGTCGGTCTCAAATCCAAAGGACTCGATTACCGGCAGAAAGGCCTGGATAATATAAGGAGAGATGGATCAAGATTCAAATACTGATGCTTGAAACATGAGGGGAAAAAACTGGCATATAGATACATTGAAACATATAGACAGATATATCATATCTGGCATCCCTGCATTCGATTTACAGCATATAACAGGTAGAGTTTTATCACCATACCTTAACGATATAAGCTGGCGTACCAGGCTGAGGAACATCAGCCGTAACATGACCACGTCGACGAGACAGCACTGTATAGATGGCAGATACACAATCTATTGGGGTTTGTATCTGAAACAGTACAAGTTGGGAAGAAATGGTTAGTAAAAAAGATTTTAATAACAATAAATGGTTAAGATTCACCATTATTTATATTCTTATTTTTTTATTTTTTTTGAGAAGTTCCTAAAAAAAACAACCATTACCTCCACATAGTATATAGGTTCCATCAGACGTGGGGTTGCCATGAGGAAAGATGAATATGCAACCCTTCGAGCCGTTGGAATAATCTGACCAGTGCTTCGATGTAAGGGTTCAGGAGCAATCATAGCATCAACAATCTTGAACTTCACATTTCTGATAGGTTCGTCACAGAGAGGTCCCTCACGTGCTCCCCATTGGAACCTGTAGAAAAAACATGTAGATTTTATTAATAATAATAATGACAAATGAGAAAGGTTCGTTCAGAAGGAAACTGGTGATCTGTAATTTACCCTTGAACAATGGAATCCTTGACAGCAGACAACAAGTCTTTATCAACTTCAGTGGCCAGGGTATCATCTAAGAGGATGTTGGGTCCCTACACAAACAAAGTCAATCACAGAAAATATCAATAAAAGTCTGAAGAAGCGAAAATAGCATAAATGTGAATGTAAATAGTAAAGTTGACTAAATAGAGGTTAAAGTTACCTGCTTATCTGGTCCAAATGCCCAAATTCCTCTTGCTGCAAGAATATCCCACTGATACTTTGTCATGATGAAATCGCCAACTCTCCTTTTTGGCCAGTCAATGCTTACAACACCATTTTCAATATCCTCCGCTAATCCCTTCTCAAGTGGCTCGGCAATCTAAGAACAAAAAAGAACAAATATTACACAAGTGTAGTGTTTATTTGTTGACCTGCATCATGATAAGTGTACACAGAGGGAGGGGGTGGAGAGAGAGAGAGAGTAGCTACCATGGTTATCTTGTTCTTTTTGTTGGGAGTTTCAGCAAAACATTTCATCGAAGAGGACTCCACCACTGTCTCGCAGAATGAGACAACAGGATCTGCCACCTGTACACCACAAAGAAAGTAGATATGAAACCACAAGAACTAAAACATAAAAGTAGAACAGAAGCAAAATTTATTGTGTAAGCAACAAGGAAATGTACAGGAAGTAGAGCAGGCATACCTTGACTTCCACTTCAGAATAAAGCTCCCTAAGGTCTTTCATAATACAATCCAAATACAACTCCCCAGTACCTAATATAGTATGCTCCCCAGACTCTTCAACTTTAGTAATGGCAAGAGGATAGCTTTTGCTGATCTTCCTAAGCCCTTCCACCATTTTAGGTAACTCACTAGGGTTCAGAGGTTCTGTGGCTGTCTTAACCACAGGAAGGGTATTGAATCTAAGAGGTCTGAAAATATGTACATCTTCATCATAATCCCCATGGCAAAGGGTTGCAGTCTTCATAATCGAAGCATCAACACCTTCAATGAGTACCCAAGAACCAGCAGGAGCTTTGCTTACAGGTATCCGATAACGAGCTTGATAAACCCACAGTTTCGTTACTTCTTTTACAGTCATATCCTCTTCATCATCTGGTGAATAACCTTCTCCCAGTACACGTACAGTCTGCCCAGTCTGAATTTCACCGCTGTAAACTCTACCAAGCACGTCAAAGACACTGCAATCTGATTTAGGATAAAGTTTGGTCACATTGACCATTAGAGGTCCAGATGGATCACAACTCTCCATTGAGTCAAAAACCGATGAATCTCGAGGCCCACTATATATATGCTCTACTTTCCTCGCTGCAGCTTCTTTGGCAGAAGGGATGTGCTGAACTAGCATATCAGTAAAACCCGTGGCAGATCCAAAAACTGAGCTACAAGCCAGCCTCAGCAAAGGCCTGACATTCAACCTGTATGCAGCATTTGGAAGCTTAACACCAAGTTCCTCAAGAGTTGCCTCCACACTCTTCTTGTGCTCTCCAATTACTTGGCTATAGATTTTGTAAAGCGGTTCAAGAATGAACTGCACAAATGACCTATTTTCACCGTTATGGGAAGGTTTCCTCTCGAAAGTTCTAGTATCAGAATGATAATACCTATCTCCCCAGAGTCGTGATGCAAATTTGGACGCATCAAATGGAACCCCATGAAGCTTAACATACAACTTGGCAAAAGACAGCAGAGTGAAGGACCAACCGGCACTTCCACTTGCAAAACAAACATTCCCAGCTGATGGATCGATGGTCTGCACACCTCCAGCAGTTGACGAGACAGCAGTGATGTGGTTATTGACCACTTCCAATATATTTCTCAATTTGTGGTAAGCATCATTTGGTGGCAGTTTAAGCTCGGTTATAAGCCTATCAACCTTGCAAAAAGGGTTAAGATTACTCAAGGTCAGTGAATATTAAAATTGAACAACATATTAGGCATTCTAATACATAAAAACCAAAATAAGTACCTTATTGATAACCAGCACAATAGGAAGCCTCTCTTGGATTGCATGACGTATCGCCCTCTCTGTGTTTACCTACATACAAATGTAAAAGCAGACAAAATTACAATCAGGAAACTACATAATACATGTTATCCACTATGCACCCACTTAAGCATAGATAACAAGATACATGGTGTATTCATTCATCAATGCCAACTCTGCCGACCAAAACATCATACAGATAACACCAAAACATACAATTATCACTAAAAAGGATATCATAACATGCAACGAGCAACAGTCTACAACAAGGAAAATTGTGGACTTACCATAACTCCTTCAGCAGCATCAACAATTAAGACAGCTCCATCAGCAAGTCTAAGAGCAGCAGTCATTTCATCGGAGAAATTAACATGACCAGGAGTATCCATTATATTACACAAGTAAGACTTAGCTTTACTATCCTCAAGAACAAGTGACATGGGTACAGCTTTAATCGAAATCCTTCTCTCTTGTTCATCAATCCTTGTATCAGTATACCTCATATGTTTCTCACTATTAGCATCAAAAGTATTAATATGATGTGTTTGTTCAATTAACATATCCATAAACACAGTTTTCCCATGTTGAATGTGACCAACCAAAGCAACATTCCTAACTAATGATGGATTTGACATTAAACCTAATAGAAATTGAGTTGAAACATAAGTAGATGAATCTTTAACACCAACTTCAAACTTAATGTTTCTAACCGGTTTAACAATTGGTTGTTCAAGTGGTTGTTCATCTTCATCCATAACTAGGGTTTCCACATCTTCACCGTAAACTTCTTCAGCAGTTGGATAATATTTTTTATCTTCAGCAAGTACAATCTGGTTATCCATATCAACATCGTTAGAAGCAGTAATCCATCCATTAGTATTATTACCGTCTCCATTCTCTTCATCGTCAGAATCAGCATCTTGTACTTCCGAGGGTTTATCATGGAGATCTTCTTCATCTTCTCCTTCTCCATCTGAATCTCTATCAGATTCGATCTCCGGTCCTATGTAGTTCCCGAACTCATCGTATAAACTATCATCCATGGCGTCTTCTTCTTCAAAATTTAAACCCTAGAAATTTAGCTCACTTGTGAAAGAGAAATAAAATTGTGAAAGAGAAAATAAAGAAAGAAAGAGAGGGAGGGGTTTTAGTGAGTGGACTCGGGTTATAAACGATACTAGTGCTACCCCCGGTAATTTCTGACTTTCAATATAAGGCCATTTGGCCCCATTTCTAAGGCGGTGATTAGAGGTCCGCCTTTTTCTAACGTGGAGAGAGAGATAACTTTGAGCGGCGTTTCGCAACATTCTAGTGAGAAAATTTGTTTCGCTTGACCAGTCAACTAGTTGACTGGTGAGACAATTTATCTCGTGTAGGTATCTTCGTCTACATCGCCAGAACTTCCTAATCCTTTACATAAACTCAAAAAACATGCTAGTAGGCAACGAAGAAGAGTCTTTGGAAAGCCATTATTTTATAATTTGTTTGAAAAATTTTGTTCCAAATATAGCCGGATTCATATAACAGCTCTCGGATTTGAATTTCATTCGTTAACAAGAAATAGGTTTGGTTTTTGAAACTTCAATTTTATTGTGTTATAAACATGTTATTAATCTTTGTAGTTGCCATATTTGTTGGTTATTCATCGGTTTATTATGTTTTTAACATGGTATTTTTCGATTTAGGGTTCCATTGATGATAAATGTTAGAGTATTGCTCGGTCAAACCTACTAGTGTTGGTATATCAAGCTAGTTGTCAAGTTTAGATGCCAAAACACAATTCTTGATTTAGTTTGCTAAAGTTTAGATTTCGAATATGGGAATTCGACTAGGTAGGTGAGACCTTGAAGAATAAGACTGGAGCTTAATCACGAAGACATCATTACATTTTCAGCGACAAAAGGTTATTAGGAATTGTGACTTTATAGATATACTTATATTCTACTTATTTTATCATTTGAACTATAGGCGGCTACTTTAGTATGAAATAGCTTATTGAGATGTATTCCTATTTACATAACTATTGGTTGAGTTAGAATGGTTTACAAGTGTACTAAGGTTATTGGATACGTATGAGAACAAGGTATTTACCCGTGCCGCAGACGGCACGGGGCTGTTCAATATT
>JAJJMA010116529.1:0-13998 GCA_023529015.1 Papaver nudicaule
TTCTTTCAACTCTTATCTTTAATACTCTTAAATTTGAAAAACTTTGTTATTCATGTTTGTTTTAGAATCCTTTGTTTTGTTAACAAACTTTAAACTCTTAATCTATGTATGCAATGCTTTGTTATTTGGTTATGTTATTTGTTATGTTTGGGAATCAATATGCAGGTAACATTCGGCCTCTAAAAGGATACTATCATGGAGGCCGAATGTACATTCGGCCCCTAATATGAAACTATCGTGAGGGCCGAATGTACATTCGGCCCCTAAAATACCTAGCTTTTAGAGGCCGAATGTTACACTGAGTTTCAATAATTTTTACACCCCAACATTCGGCCTCTATAAAAATTTATCGTGAGGGCCGAATATTACACAGAGTTTCAATAATTTTTACACCCCAACATTCGGCCTCTATAAAAATTTATCGTGAGGGCCGAATGTGGATTCGGCCTCTATTTAGTGTGAGATTTTGCAGGCCGAATGTGGATTCGGCGTCTATGTCTGTTAGAAATAGAAGCCGAATATTTAATACTATCAAAAAAGAGTTATTGTGTTCAAAAATAGATCCGTTGGAGTTCGAAAATAGATCCGTTGGAGTTCAAGAAAACTATCCGTTGGGTACTCATCTTTATAAATAGACTCTTTCACAAACATTCATTTTCATAGATAACTCTTCTTTCTAAACCTTCTTCTTCCAAATCTTTATCTCAATCAATCTACAATGTCAAGCTCATCGTCAAATGAATCCAGGAGGCCAACTCGATCACCACAAGAGATACTATCTTTAATACGCAAACCAAATGAATCAATCTCAACACCTCCTCCAGCATCTCCTCCTCGTAGACGTTATCGAAACATGACTGATAAGTTTGTTCATCAGTACTACTATACGTGTTCTCCATCTCAAAAACCATTATCTCCTCCTCCATCAACACGAATCAAACCAAGCTTCGCTCCATTTACGTTGCAAGAAGATCTACGTATTTGTAAAGATGTGATCCACTATTATGGATTACAAAAAAGTCGTGGGGATGTCAAGTGGAGGTCCCTGTTTAAGTATATCGAAGATGACTTCAAGTTTCAAAACCAATATGTGCGCGATGCAAGAGGCCTCTCAGAACGATGGTGGAAAATACGTCAAAACGTTCATGATTTTATGCACTTGGGGAGATTGGCCCGAGATTTTCTTGGGAAAGATGTTACGGAGGATGAAGTTTATGCCAGGACTTTGAAGGTATGGAAACAAAGTAAAGGAAAGGAATTCGAGTACGAAGCACATTACCATGAGCTAAAGGATTTTCTCAAAACCTTCGAAGTATTATGAATCCTTTGTTTTGTTTTCCAACTTTAAACTCTTTATCTATGTATGCAATGCTTTGTTATGTGGTTATGTTATTTGTTACGATAAAAAAAAGTTTAATACGATCATCAAAATATATATGGTTCTTGAAGATATAGATGAGGAAACCATATTAATAACAATATATGAATATATACAACCAGAGCTGTGACATACCAAATGTATTAGGAGTGCTGTTACATACCTCAAAAACAAGCTCAGCAGCCAAAAGTTATGCATCTCAATCATGAGAGATATTTTCACTTCCTATTTCCCAGTGATACTAATAAGTTCATAGATTAACAGATTCACTCTTAAAGTTGAAAAGACAGATAATATGAACACTCAAAAAACCGATGCAACCTCCTGTCCCCGTGTGCTTGACCCCTATCTATCCACCCTCTTGTCCTGGTGTGCTTGACAACTATCCACCATTTTGTCCCGGTGCTCCCTCTTGTTCAGGAACACCCTATTACAAAAACAAAAGCATTTGTGAGTACACTAAGTAAGTACATTAAATATATTTCATTAACAACAAACCAAGTAGGAACAAAATTGTATCATCAAAAGAGAAAATATTAGGCATTTAAAGTTAATATCTGCAAAGCATGGGAGGACCTGTTCCACAGCATCTCCAACAAGAATTTCCTCCTGAACTATTGCATTTCCAACTTCTTCCGCATCAGCAGCTTCGGGAACAGCTGCAGGCTGTTGCAAAAAGAAAATTAAGTAGCACAAGTGGTGCTTAAAATCAAATACATATGAACGCAGAACAAACATACTAGATTACTATTTAAAGAAGGACCTGTTCCGCAGCAGCCTGTGCATCTCCAACGGGAATTTCTTCCACATCAGCAGCTTCAGGAACAACTGCAGGCTGTTGCAAAAGAAAGTTAAGTAGATCAAGAGGTGTTTAAAAGTCAAATATGCACTCAGAACAAACATAATAGATTATTAATTAAAGAAGGACCTGTTCCGCAGCGTCTCCAGCAGGAATTTCCTCAAAAGCTCCCGCCTCTTCATTTTCTTCCACAGCAGCTACGTGAACAGCTGCAAGCTGTTGCAAAAATAAAATTAAGCAGATTAAGAGGCTTAAATTTAAATATGCACGCAAATTAAACATAATAGATTATAGAGGAGAACCTCAAGTAATGCAGCAAAAGCGTCTTGTTGTTCTGCTTGTTGCCGTTGCTCCTGTGCCTCTAGCATCAACTGTTTAAAAGGTAACTTCAATATAATATTGAAGATGCGTTTAACAGCGTATAAGGTATAACAACTACTCTCAACAAACCTCGAGAAGAATGACAGCATTCGTTGCATCCCGTACATCTATTAGATGCTTCCACTTAATCTGAAATAGGTAAGACAGTCTTTAAGCCTAAGGTACCTAAAAAAAGCTCAAAGTTACATAATTATCAAACTACCATCTCCTACCTCTAATTGATAGGCAGTTGTGTTGAGGAAATGATGTTGGAGATCAGGATCGGCCTTTATCGCTGGCCAACTCAACAAACCAGTTCCATGTATCCTGACACCAGTTCTCAATGCATCAGTTCTTTCAACTGGCCAATCTCTGAAAAAGGGTGGTCCACCCACAGTTGGTCCAACTACAAAGGGACCTGGTGGAACAGGAATATTATGGAGCATTTGGGCAAGATCTTCGTCTGCATCTCCCTGAGCTTCTAGTATCTGTCTCCATTTCAACTACAATTAAAGTGGAGGAAATTTAAGCAACTATGGAATCATATGGGAAGATTTGATTAAACCCTCAACTCAGGATATGTATAAAGAATAACTACACAATTTCGAGATTAGATTTTTTCTCTAATCGTCAATACTTAGATTTCTATAAGATTTGCCCAAAAATTCTTTGAACATCTAATATAAGATTCTAGGGCAAACTTTTCAACAATTTCAGTACGACATTTTGGTGATTCACTCAAATCACCCATCAATAGAAGTTCAACATATCTTTAAATCGCATTTCGGACAATAAAATCTTGACAAATTACTACTATAATTAGAAAATCGGGAAGAACCTTACCCAACATTCCTCATAAGAATGATTCCCCAGAATGTTCAGGAACTCGGGATCATTCAATATATCATCATATCTTACCCCATGCCTAGCAATTCCCAATAGCAAAGCAGTAATTTGATCAGCAGTCCAAGGAGCCGCCATGCCTTTCTGCTTTATCTACTTTTTCTCTGCTTCTCCCTCTATCTTCTCTACTTCTCCCTGTATCAAGTGGTATAAACGGAGAATAAGCTCTAAATCAGTAAAATCCGAATAAGAAAACCTAGGGTTTTAACAACAAGACCTAGAAAAATACTAAGAACAAATTGAAAGAGTAAACAAAAAGAGAGTGTATGTCGTGTTACCACAACAAGAGAAAATCGAGAGGAAGAAGTAACCAACCTCTGCAAATGCAGCCTAAGAGAAACGTTTTGAATCGATAATAAATGAAGAGGATACAGTCTCAAACGGAAAGATAAAGCCTCAACTACCGAAAACCCTAATGATTAGTAGATCCTCTCCTAACTCGACACTTGTCACGATTAGTAGATCCTCTCCTAACTCGACACTTGTCACTCATCAAGCTGAGGACACACTCACCCAGATATTTAATATGATAAAGGCAATAGGAAATAAAACAAAACTAGGGGCACCCGCAGATACAATGGGCAGCCCGCACGGTACAAAACTAGTATAGGAGCATTTTTTTTATTTTTTTATTTATTTTTTTTTTATAGTCAATAATTTATCCAAAAAAAAAAACATAAAAAAAGAAGGAGTAATAAAAATCGGGAATGCTTTTAGGTCATAACCTTCAAATCGTTCTTCCTTTTAGGTCCTGGATTATTGTTCTTCTCTTTTTCTAATTCAGTCCCAATAATGGTGAGAGATGGAGGTGGTAGAAAAAAACATAAAACTTATTCAAGTAGTGACGATGAAGATTGTCGAAGAAAACGGAAGAAGAGTTCTTCTAAAGAGATCACTGAACAAGAAATCAATGAGTATTTAGCAAACAAAGCTAAGAAAAAGGTAATTGTTGAATTCGATTTATCAAATCTTAGGGTTTTTTTTTTTGTGTTTCGTTTTGAACGTTTAACTTATTATTGTTGAATCTGTGTAGGCGATGAAAGTTGCGAAAAAATTGAAGACGGAAACTGTTTCTGGTTATGCTAATGATTCAAATCCTTTCGGTGATTCTAATCTTAATGAGAAGTAAGTGGTTATTTTGTGTTTGTTTGATTGAATTGAACCTAGAAACCCTAACACCTCGTTCGGTTGGGAGAATTGGATTTCTGGGAAGGAATCGAATTCCTTGGAACGAACATGACAAACCAACTTTCTGTAATCAAGATTTTGGATTCCTAGGAATCCAATTCATACCAAAATAATAGATTTCCATTGCATTGGTCTAGTAGGGCAATTGAATTGGATTCCTGAGTAAAAACAAAGAAAATTAAATTACTTCAACCTAACAGTAGATTTTGGGATTGGAATCCAATTCCTTGGAATTGGATTACCCCATAATTAGATTCCTAGGAAATCCAATTCTCCCAACCGAACGAGGTGTAAGATGAACATATTAGTTTCTTATGTTCCTGGGATTATTAGGTCTAGTAATTAGTGCTTGATTTTAGATTTTGGTATACGTATAAGTGTTGTTTGTGAATCTAGGGCGATTTTATGGTGTAAAGTTACCAGGGGATACTTAGATTTATTGAATTTGCATTACTGGGTTGCAGGTTTGTGTGGAAAAAGAAAATAGAAAAATCGATATCTCAAGGCGAATCCATCGATGAAATTTCTGTAAAATCTGAGAAAAGGAGAATCAAAGAAAGAATGGTATGTTTTCTTCTCGCTCTTTGCAGTTATATTTAGAGATTGCATATTTGTTTTATTTTGTTACTGTACATTCTGTGTCAGTTGTTTTTCTTCAAGTTGATACTTTTGTTGACAAGTCCTTTAATAAGCTTGCTCAGAAGCCAACTACTTGCTATCATACGTTGTGAAAGTACCACAGTTTTTGTTTTCTATTTCTGTAAGTTCGTGTAACTTAAATATTCATTATATGCAGGCGGAGATTGAGAAAGTAAAAAAGAGAAGAGAGGAAAGGGCTATTGCAAAGGCTCAACATGAAGAAGAAATGGTTAGAATTTATTCTAGCCTGTTATTAATATGTTGTTTCTTGTTGTTGTTGTATGAATTTGAAAGCATATCAATTGCGGCATAGAAGTAAAACAGGAGAAACAATGAAATCAGAACAGAAATAAGGAATTGAAACTCTAGATTGAAAAGTAGAACGCTAAATAAACGAGTTTAGATTAAAATCCAACCCCTTGTATAATCCGCAGATTACAAGTTTTAAGACAATATCAATAATAAAAGTCTGCCTAAAAGAAAAACTTAATAGCCTATTCATACTAAAAGAAACCCCTAGGAAAAGAAACCTATTAAGGACAGAAAACGACCCTCTTAAATAAAGAAACTAGCCGAGAATGTCCTAATGTAAGACACCCTAAATAAGGCTCATCATGCCCCTGTATCATTTTTTTTTCACGTTTTTGATTTTACCTAAATTTCCTGATTATGCAGGCAATGTTGGCTAGAGAACGTGCGAGAGCTGAATTTCATGACTGGGAGAAAAAGGAAGAAGAGGTATGGAATACTTGAATTTCAGCTTTTTGCATTTAGTGCCCTGGCAGCGTGCTGCTTGTTTTCATTTTTTGATGCATAATTTGGAGAGACTATCGATCATCTTTTTTTTTTTTTATTTTTTTTTGCATTCATGATGCTTCATGTTTTGTTTCTAAAATTCTCCATCCACAGTTTCATTTTGATCAAAGCAAGATCAGGTCAGGAATCCGATTGCGCGAAGGACGGATCAAGCCTATTGATATACTCTCCAAGCATCTTGATGATTCCGGTGATTTTGAGTTTCAGATTGATGAACCATACATGGTGTTCCAGGTAAATGTTTCTTGTTTCGTGAACATATTTTATTATTTGATATATGCTTGGTATATTGATATTTACCTTAAGTAGCAAGGTATATTTCTGTCGGATACCATGTCAGAAGGAAACTTGATTTTCTATCAGTCGGTCTTAAGTCTTAACTCTTTGGATGCAGTGTTTGAAACCAGATTAATTAGTCTGCTTGATAACTAAACAACTGATGTTTGATAAGGGGTTAACGGAAAATGATTTGAATTTACTTGTTTCACTGTCTTCTGCTCAAGCTAAGTGTTTTGTGTTTGTTATGTATTGATAATAGCAAACCATAGAAGGCTTGGCCAGTGTTAATGGCCGTGTTACTTCATGATCATTTTGATGTTGCAAAGAAAGTTCGAGTTATCTTATCACCAGGTGTATGCTATACAGCATGGGTACTTTGTCTAATAAGCCCATCCTTGATGTTGTTACTGGACTTAATTTCAACTTTCCTGCCAAGTGAAAAAACCTCATGTATTATATAGACATGCTCTGTAACTTTGATTCTAACATGTTGAATTTCATATTACAGGGTTTGACGGTGAATGATATGGAAGAGCTTCGCGAGGACATAAAGATGCATCTGGATTTGGACAGGGCAACACCTACGCATGTACAGTATTGGGAGGTTCGACCCCTTTTCTTCCCTGCTAGATCCTTTTACTACAGTTAAAAATTCTGCTAGATGATTGTCTATTAACTAATTTATGTGTCATGAAATGAAACTCTAGCAGTTTAGATACATTATGTATAGCAAGATGTTATTTCTGTTTGCTATCTGCGGCTGGTGTTGCTGCTTGTTTCATCCACACTCGTATACTGGTCTTGAAGTCTCACATTCTTTGTTTTTTGACAGGGATTACTTGTGGTTTGTGATTGGGAACTAGCAGAAGCTCGAAAAAAGGATGCTCTTGATCGAGCTAGGGTACGTGGAGAGCAACCACCTGCTGAATTGCTTGCTGAAGAAAGGGGCCTACACTCGAGCATTGAAGAAGATGTGAAAAAACTCTTGCACGGGAAAACCTACAGTGAATTAGGAGTGTTACAGACGCATATTGAGTCACAGATGCGTTCTGGCACTGCCAAGGTAGTTGAGTACTGGGAGGCTATTGTGAAAAGACTTCATATTTTCAAGGCCAGGGTAAGAATCCAGTTATAAAAGCTTTGTAGGTTGCATATTCTCTGGTTTTGAGTTGAAACTAATGGTCGTGTTTGCAAATGTGACAGGCATGTTTGAAAGAAATTTACGGCAATCTGTTACGTAAGCATCTTCAGCACCTAGAAAAACCTGTGAAGAGTGAAAATATTTTGGAAAATGAGCATGATGATTCGAAGCCTCAAGCTGAGGAGGATATTGTGCATGATGTCGAAGGTATTTAACGCTAATCTCATTTTAGTATTTATAGTCACGTACTAGTTTGTCTTATGATATTTTGCTTTTGATAGCTGACTTTGGTCTTTGTAAAGCAGATGCTGGGTCATATTCTCCCAAACTCCTAACGAAAGAGGAGGAGGTTACTGACGACAAAGAAGAGGCCGGATCATTTTCTCCAGAACTTATGCATGATGATGAAAACGAGGAAGCAATTGACCCTGACGAGGATAGAAATGAACTGGTAAACTATCTGGTCGCTCTTTTTCTTTTCTTATTTTTTACACGTGGTAATCTCTCTAGGAACTAACAAGTAGTCAATAAAACATGATTTACTTTGACCTTCGTGTCAATGAAACAGGAATGTAGACGCCAAGCTGTCAAAGAAGATCATAAAAGGCGAGTCCAAGAAGCGATGGCATCAAAACCGGCTCCTGGGGATGATAACTGGGAATTGAAGGCCAGTAAAGTAATGGGAGATGTTGTGGATGGAGATGCAGTATTTGGTTCTGGGGCTGAAGTAAGCCTAGATTCGCAGGTTTATTGGTGGCATGACAAATACCGTCCAAGAAAACCGAAATACTTCAACCGTGTTCATACTGGGTATGAATGGAACAAGTACAACCAAACCCACTATGATCATGATAATCCGCCTCCCAAGATTGTGCAAGGTTACAAGTTTAACATATTTTACCCAGACCTTGTAGACAAAACAAAGGCTCCTACTTACACCATAGAAAAGGTGGAAGGTAGCAATGGTGAGACATGTCTTATAAGGTTCCATGCAGGACCCCCTTACGAGGACATAGTAAGTTTTTATCACTGTGCTTGCAGTTACTTATTTCAAGAAAAACTTTCTACCTGTAGGATTGGGTTACTAATTTACTAATTTTTTGATAATGCAGGCATTTAAGATTGTTAATAAAGAGTGGGAGTATTCCCACAAAAAAGGTTTTAAGTGTACCTTTGAACGGGGAATCTTACATGTCTACTTCAACTTCAAACGTTATAGGTACCGCCGATAAGTTCAAAGCAGTGCCAAGTTCAAACATTATAGGCACTGCGGAAAAATTCAAGCTAGAGAGTGTCAACTGTCGCAGTTCAAAGTCATGAAAAACTACTCAATAATTCTGTAATGAACCTTACTTCGAATTGCTTGGAGAGGCTCTGCTTAGCCAGTTTGTTTGGTGAGCCATTTACTATTTCTTAAACCACAATGTTCCAGAATTGCTATGCAGTATGCAGATGGCCTATTTAAACATCTCCAGCACCAATGATATAAAATCAGTTGTCATTGTTTTCTTTTTCTCATTGGCCATCTCATGGTTCATCTTCCTGTGGTGGATGCGTTTCAGGATGAGTTTGAAGAGTATAAGACTGAATTTTAAGCTTAGAACAATGTCAAATACTAGATGCTTGAGGGTGTGCTTACATTTTGATTAGTTTAATACTAGTTTAAATCTGCTTTACATTTCTCCTTTAGCAAATGTGTGTAACACTGAGTAATTTATCTTTGATGAGAATCAAATTTCATTTGTCTGTCTCATTCACTGAGTCTTCATCCTAGTCATCGAATCATCTTTCATGAGTCTTCTTGTTGGAGTCATGTCATCGGTCCTTATTGTAATAAACAGTAACTCGTGTGTTGGCTTACAAAAACAAATTTGTTCCTAATGTGTTTTTTTTAATAAGCAATTTGTTCCTAATGTGTTACAGCGCCTAGATATGACATCTCCCAGAGCACGAAAGTTAAAAAGATAATTAGTCATCAACTTTCGTAACCTTTTTAGATTATTTGTCTTTGGGGAATGTTGTTAAAATCATTGTTAAACTCATTTTCTTACAATGATTGTACAAGCTACTAGTTCCTGTTCTTTCGTGGCTAATCCCTGTTTATCTATTTAAAAAAAAAATCTCAGCCTCAGCGGTTCAGTCCAAAGGGAAACATTAGGAAATCCCACAATGGTATAGTTGTCCTCGAAAGTTTATTTTACTCATCCCCATCCAAGACATGAGTGTCTGCTACTCTCTATTTGCATTCGAGTTATATATATATATATAATGTTGTATTTACACTTGGGGGTTTTCTTCTTATGTCGGCTTAATTTTTCTGCTTGATCCGAACATTGTTCAGGTAGGAGTGGTAAGGAAATTTTCACAGCTCAGTCGTTCTATGTGCACAATCTGTCCTAGAATGTAATTAAGTAGGCCTGCTAGGATGAAGTTTTACAAAGAGGGCAACATATTTTGTGGAGAGATATATTAGGACAGCTTCGGTTAATTGCTTCATAATGCCCAGCCTTGTTGAGGACAAAGGCCGCTATCTCATGCACTTCGAAACGACCGAAAGATATCCGCTCCTTGTTGAGGTCTCCATGTGCAGCTTCGGCTCTAGAGCACCTTTCCATGAGCTCTACACTTTATCTGCAAGGACCCGGATTCAGACTCACAAAATGAAAACTAGTTATGGGCCGAATGCATATTCGGCCCATTGAATAAAATTTAATATGGGCCGAATTTCAAGAATCGTCTTTAGAAAAAAAATTGCAACTAAATTCGTCCTTAGAAGATTTGCAACTTTGGGGCCGAATGTTAATTCGGCCCTGCAAAAACCAAGTAGCAATGGGGCCGAATACACATTCGGCCCAAAATAAAAAATAAATATGAAGCCAGAAAAAAAGGATTTAGGGTCCAATTGTTCTTTGTGTTTATGAATAATGGAGTATTTTGGTCCATATTCTGGGTTTTTTTAGGGGCCGAATATATCTCTGAAAATGGTTTTTTCTTCTAATTTAATAAAATCAATGCTCCAATCAACACAATATATGATACAAACACAACAATCAACAAATAAGATAAAATGGGTTAACAAAATTACTTTCGAAGCTCGCCCATGTCCTATTTTTCATGCCCAACTTGATTTTGACAAAGAACTTCAGGAATGGTGGATTCAATTGGATTCGATGGTGGTTTGGGTTGTTTGTTACGTCCTCCCGCTTGTGATTTCGACCTCGTCATCTTATATTGAACGCACGGCGATCATTTGACGAGTTACAATGAATTTTGCGATGATTTCTCCCGATTATAGTTTTGAAAGAAAAAGAGAAGAAGAAGGTGAGTGAGCCGAATAAGGTAGGAAAAAACAAAGATTTTTGGTTTTAAATTAGGTATATATATTAATTAGTTAAAGGGTACACTAATAATTTCTATTACAAATCTAGGGATAATTTAGACAATTCCTATAGAGGGTATTTAGGTAATCAACATAGTGAGAGGGGAGGTAGAATTTTGATAGGCTCAAAGCACGTTTCAAAATTGTGGGACAGATATACATCATATACAAAGGTCTGATATCCAGGTGTTACCATTGAATGAATACAGGAAAATCAACGACCAAAATTAACCCTAATCGTCAGGTAGACATGTTTTCCCTATAAATAGGAACATTTTCCCCCAATTTTTATATGCCTTAGTCGTCTTTGTAGTGAAACAAAGCAGAAACCCTAAAAATCAGCTGCAGCGGCACCAGATCTGTCTATAATTAACATCATCACAACTGACTCATGACCGATTTAAACATCTTCAACATCCAACCAATATGATGTTTCCTCTCAAGATTGAAAAATAACCCCTGATCATGGTTTTCCTTCAATCATTCTCCTATGTCTGGTGGTGGAAGTGTCATTTTGACTTCATTTCCTGAAGAGCAGATGCATTTGTCAAATACTTGATGCAATTGAAGGCCATGAAGACCATTATTGAGGATGTATTTACATTTTGATCAGTTGCAATGTATGAAAATCATATTTACTAAAATTAGTTTGAATCTGTTTCCATTTCTGTTTATTGTTCGTCGATTGTTCCTTTGGCAAACAATTGTGTGATTCTAACTTTGGCTGACAAAATTGAGAGCATACCACTATATATCGATACACGCTGAATTTCTATGCCCTGACCCAAACCAAAATTCTTTACAGATTCTTCATCAACCAAATCATGGCCAGTTTTAACATATAGAGCCATACTTAACCACCCCAAAACTATAGAGTTAACACCAACAATATGTGGGTATAAATGTGAAAATTGTTACAGTGTTTGGAATTGGGAGATAATACAAGTCTCCTTTTAAGGTTGGAAGCATCATGTTATTTGTTGCAAGGCATGCTTCCTGACATATCTTAAAATACTTGGGATACAATGCGAATCGTATGTTTTTAATTGTTCGATTCTAATTCCTAACAGGCAATTGTTATTACGGACAAATGTCAAGTCAAATGGGAAGGAAGTATGGTTAAATTGTTAATCTTTCACTATGCGGTAGTCTCATCGTTCAAAGAATGGAAGGGTTCAGCATTCCAATTTTCACAATGAGCTGCGTCGCTAGCTAATTGCCCGATCACTAAATAAAGTTTCCATATGCTTAGAAATTTTTGTCATATGCTGATCACTGATCAGTATATGTGGAATTTCGCATCTGGAAACTGGGTATTATAATATGACTCTCGGCTGTTTTAATGCAAGCAACACGCATTTTGCTACAGGAAGCCTCGTAGCTAATTACTCCACCACATCCTTTTATCTGGCAGTAAAAAACATCGTACATTGTAAAATTTTCAAAGAACTTGTTTCAATTTTCCCAAATCGGTCATGCATTTACAAATTGCTAAAGAACTTGCACACAACATCTGAAATTGCTGAAGAGTTTGTTTCATTTTAAGAAAACCTCTTCAAAGAAGATAGGGACCAGTGCCATATCCCACTCTAAAAATATCCAATCCTCCGTACTCTTGGATTCCTGCTTCTGAAAAAATATGGAGCATTAGCTTCCTACTCGGTCATCTTTCACGAGGAGAAGTACTGGACATTTGTCACACGTAAATTTCCTGAACTAGTCCTGAACCATATTCATACGCAATGTATACCTAAACTGAAAAATGATGTAGCTGGTGTGAATTATAGGCCAGTTGCCTGGTGCAGTGCATTGTACAAAAGTGTGGCAAAGATGCTACGTGATGGACTTAAACCACATTCGAAACCAGTTGGCAGTTGGCATAAATGTTGTTTGGTAGGTTGGCTTAGTTATCTACAAGATCGTTATATGACTTTGAGGACCTGATCACCTTCCATCCTCATCTAACCAATCATGTGGGGCTTCTTATACGATACAGCTCCTTTCCGAGAAATAAACATTGGACAGCCAGGACAAGTTTGGCACACAATCATTCAAACAACGCATAGACATTATATCAAAAAGTCTGATACCCCCGGTCAGATTTGCGGACAACCAAGGAATACATGTGAACCCTTAAATCATCGAGTAAGAAAACAAAATCAACGATTAGAATAAACCCTAGTCCGGATGCTTTTTTTTTTTGAAACAGATAAGATTTAATTAAAAAGAGGAGTGCCAAGATAGCACCCTAAGAAAACAAAAGAGGTGAATATAGAGAGCTTACAACAAATTACTCTCTGAAAAGATTCGCCCAATCGAAAACAAACTCATCAAATTTGATGTTCTTAAAGGACTCAATATTGCCCGACCAACTAAATAACAACAACTTGATATCTATAATAAGGGAATTTAAGGATTTTCTTCCTTGTTTCTTCGCTACAAGAATGTCATTTCTTTCCAACCACACTGACCACCAAATCGCAAAAGGCAGACAATATCTCAAGAAAAGAAGAGGCTTAATCGAAAACTTCAACTTCCACTTCCATAAAAATTCAATAACCGTCACTGGATGAACCCAAACGAACCTTAGCTGCTGTAAGAAGTGTTCCCAAATCTGCCAAATAAAAGGACAGTGGAGGAACAAGTGCTCAACTGATTCCTCACTATTATTGCAAAACGCACACACATTAACCACTGTCATACCTCTTCTTGATAACAATGAAAGAGTAGGAACCGCTCTCTTCGCCGCAGCCCAAACAAGAAAACTAATCTTTGGGGGGATTGTCTTGTTCCATATATATTAAGATGGAAATTTAGGAGGAGCAATTTGACCCTGATCATGCAAAAGCCAATCATAGCAAGAAGAAACCGAAAATGTACCTGAAAGACAAGATTTCCACTCCCGTTTGTCATCGACTGCCACAAGAGCTCCTTGCACATCTAAGAGTGTAGAAAACTCCATTACCTCTTCAATTTCTGGATCTTTAAGCCTTCTACATGGTTCTATGTTCCAACTCGACCCAATTCCGGTATTGACTCTAATATCTTTAACTGTAGCTTCTTTTCTTTTACTAACTTTCCACAATTTCGGAAATAACTCCTTAAGAGTTTTCTCA
>JAJJMA010116575.1:0-10901 GCA_023529015.1 Papaver nudicaule
GCAGGCCAAGGAAATAAGCAGTTTTCAGTTTCAGCGTGTTATTATAACTCTATGGAGGCTGTAATGTTTTTGCTTGTTTTGTTTATCTTTGGATTTTGTTATGAATAACTAGTTGGTTGTATTGTTTTAGATTTTCTGTATGATTTCTTTGGTGTCCTATAATATGTCCTAGACAAAGTTCATCAACCTAATGTGTAAATTTTTCACTGTAACATCATCAAACCAGACTACAATATATGAACTAACCACACCTACAATCACATGGAAGTACAGACTACCATGAACTTAAAACACATCTACATTTCTAATCACAATCAACAAACACAAAAATCAGACAAATCAACAAAAATCCTACAACAACAAACAGATCTGAGAGATTCAGACCTTCAATACTCATAACCAGAAATTTAATCATTAACACTCAATGGTTTCGACTATAGATGTTGTAAAAATTTCCAATTCAAAGGGATACAACTGAAATACCTTAACCAATAGAGCATCGTCAGATCCAAAATTTGAAATCATTTTCAATCCTTCTATAAGAAATCGACTAAACGCAAACCAGTTTCCAAATCGATATTTCATTGAAGATTTGATTGATTCATTGATGTTGATGAAGTTCCCGCACGCTAAATGTCATGTGCTCGACAAAATTGCCGGTCAAATTCGACGTCGGCAGGGAAAGAAACTGGTGAAAGAAAAGAATCCGGTAGAGAAAAATAAACCAGCGAGAGAAATGAGTGGATGTGGCAGCTTAAGTTGTTGGTGTTGGACATACAGCTGAGCTAATTCAGACACAATAAATGGTTTCATAATTTCAGTTGATTTTCTTTTATTTTCTTTTGGGTTTTCTTATTTTCGGATCTGTGGTATTAAGTTAATCCGTTGAAATAAAAATCCGGTTCTGTTACGATGCTGGGGTTGAAATTTCATCAGCCCAAACGTGGGGCGGGGAAAAGAAAAGTCGAGGCTAACTTAGGAAGTTCACCCAAATATTGAGGGTAGCCGGGTAATTGCACCAACAAAAACACGGAGCACTGTAACATATCGCATTTTCAGTAACCATTGAAGACGTTACAAGCTTCCCAACAGCGTATGCGCGTTGCTGAAATGCAAACCATCACTAATGGTGTTGTTGGTAAAAACCTGAATTCGTGTAGTTTTTTGAACTTTGATAGTACAAGGAATCAACGAGTCAAATTGTTTAAGGTTAGGTTCAGTTCTTGGATGAGAGAATGAGGAATAAATATTGATGTTGCTACTTATGATTAACCATGGTTTGGTGGAGTTGATGTTGTCTGGTGGTTTCTTACTTGGTGATTGTGGTCGAGCGAGAACATGGTGTAGTTAACTGGTTGGGCGTGAAAAGCTTAATGGGCTTCGACGTACAAGAGATGGAGGAGGTCCAGAACGTGAACTACCCATTTTTTTTCTAAATCTTTGTTTCTCATACCAGAGAGGCGGTGGATTATTTCCTCGGCTCCATATAAGTACATAAGAAGACAACAGAGAAGGGATATACGGGACAAGACTAGAATAGGGTTTTGTAGTATCTGTTGATACTAATTTTCATATATCATACTAACATAAGATATTCAAATTATTAAGGTTAAATACTCGGCTTTATTTAGGCTCCTCATCCATCTTTGTATCCAATGATTGGAACAACGATTTTATGGAATTCATCAGAAACCCAAAACAGAGTCAAATATAAAAGATGAATTAAACTTGGTGGATCCACGCTAAAGGTCAAACATATAACGAAATCAGAATGAAATTATCTATTAACGACATATCCATAAATCTTTTTCTGTATGTTAACTAGTTCGATGCAATACAGTATGTAGGTTATACAAAGCAATCTATTCTCCTGATCCAAGAAGAACTTTTGGCTATAGTGTTTCCCCTTGTAAATTGGTCGACCCCTCCTTCCATAGTGAGGAGGGGTATTTATAGCGAGTCTTGGAAGTAACTTATATTTGTTACACTTAGTTTCTTCTGTTGTTTGATGGTCTTCGTCGACAACTGGTCTTTGCGCGCCGCCCTTGTTATCCATTCCGATGTTGACACCTCTCGCTTGGTGTATATCTTTACTATGCAGACCCCTTAATGTTCTTGATGTCCTAATTCTTATCCATTAGGCTACTTTATACCACTGTCTGATCCAGCCGTGTACTGACGTGTGCCCCTAGTCTTCTGTAACCCTATAAAGTGTTGATGTGACAGCTTAGAACGTGCATTGAGTCGATGGCGCCTTATTTCATTCTTTAACTTCGGTTACCGTAGTGGTGTACTTCGGGATGGATTTGTAATTCTCTTCCCCTTATTTGCTGATGAGTGCCGAACTCACACAAAAATATATTCCTTACTTCTCTAAACTAAATAATAGTATTGGATAAGCAGGTTCGTTCCTGAGGGAGAGAGTTAAGTTATTGACCTAATTTTCTGAATGAATGTATGCAAGGTAACGAAACAATGAGATGAGATGAGATGAGAATGATCAAGGTATTCCTATCAATCAATGAAATCAGCACAATTGAATTGCAAGTCATATTTCTCACAATATTCTATTTATCACCACCCTAGAATAGTTACAAGCTCAACTATCCTAATCAATTCCAAAATCACCTACTAGAATAAGTTCTCTAGAGGATACTATTCAATTAGACCACCTAAAATAAGCTCTCTAGGTGAATCAATCAAAAGCATTAAGTTCAAAGAATTGGGGCAAAACCTAGTCACTTTCTCGTAAGCTCGGATTGTAGACTAAGTTAATTTTTCTACTTCACAATTGTTTAAAAACATCCCACCATCAACAATCATAAATTACTACTTCTTGTTATCAATCCTAGACAATTACGGGTCCAAGGATCTCAAACTAGCATTAGAACCATCAACAAGATGCTTGATTACGTACTCAAGCAACTAGAAAATCATTCATAAAGATTAAAGCATGGTAGAAAATTCACAACAAACAAAATAGAGATAAAAATAGACTTTATGTAGGCAAATCAATGACTCATATTCATGACTTCAAGTTCAACCTCAATCATTATGCAATTAGCTACAATAGGAGTTCATGTTCTTGACAATAAATCCAAAGAATTAAAGGAGTTCAAAGTGAGAAAACAAAGCCCAATTGTGATGCTAGTATGAAGTGGAAGCAAACAGCGAACTCCTTGAGCTTGGTAGTGGATGGTGTGAACTGGCGGCGGCGACGTGGTGGTGGTACTGCTGGTGATGATGGAAGGGCGACGAGGTAGTGGTAGAACTGCTGATGTTGGTGATGAAGCTCGAGTTGTTGTTGTTCCTGAGGTGTAGGTGGACTGCAGCTAATGGAGATGGATGGAACTGCAGTAAGGTGCAGGTGAGATGGTATGCAAGGGTGGAGTGCAGGTGGTGTAATGCTGATGAGAGATGGATGGATGGCTGTTATGAGAGGAGAGGAGCAGAGCTCCTCTCTGTGGAGGTGCAACACAATGGAGGCGGTGTATGGTATGCAGTCGAGAGATGTTATCTCCCGTAGGTTTTGATCTCTTTTTATAGCTTCTTTTTCCCTGTCTTGTCGGCTTGAACCCGACGCAAACCCCAGCAGTCCTGATTCGTTGCAACTTCTAAAAATACTTTTGAATCCACACCATCCAGCCGAGCAAATCAACAACAGCACCCTTGATTTTCCGCTAACTTCTCGGCTTGAAACTCTTTCCAAATCTTGCCTAAACCTCGCTCAAATCTTGACTCCCAACCAGACCCTTGCTAGAACTGCGGCATAGATGGTTCACAACTGGACTGAGCCATGACAACAGACTTGGCAGTAGCCTCTCTTCTTTCTCCTGTTATTTTCACGTCAAATACTGCCCAAATCTCTGTTTGGCTTTAAACTTCAAAACCTTCGCACATTTCTTCTCAATTGACCACCAGTTCCCTGTATAGAACCCATGGCATAGACCCACTCGTAATTGAACTACAACTGAACCTGCATCTGTGAGTATAGGTCATTCAGACATTTAAGCAAACACCCTGTGTGCATCACGCTGTTGCCGTAGAGATGGGTTCTGTTTGTTCTTCTAAGCCCTCCAAAACTCCTTCCCTGCAAGATTTATTCATTCCAACACAAACCCATTCATTCATATTCATACAGGAGTCTGAATCAAGTCTTAATCTCGCTAATTCTTCTATTATTTCAACAATATCAAACTCAGTTTGATGCTGCTCTCCTTGTTTTCATCCTGGCCAGAAACTGAACCCAACCTTTATAACCCCTACCCAAACTCTCTGTTCCCATTCTACAGTTTTCTCTTATCTTCAATTTCTGGGCAGTACACTCGTCTCTGTATTCATTCATAACAGACTCGAACTATGTTGTGTTCGAACCTCTCAAAACTTGGCAAATTCATCATCGAACCGTGACTTGCCTGTGGTTGTAATTCTGGTGCAGAACTTAGTCGTGACTGTTGGCTGAAGTTAATGGAGCCAATCCTCCTGGTCGCGTGAGAATGAGAACCAAAGTTGATTGTGTAGTGTGGAATCGACCAGTTCTCAGGTTAAAGAAGAAACATGGTAATGGCAGACCCTGATCATATGACGCGTCTGCACCAGTAATCTATGGCTGTGCAATGTAGCTGCTCCGAGTAGAGGACCCTGGTTGCTTCAGTAGCTTCTTATTAAACTTAAGTGGCTGCCCTAGAACGAGTACTGGCTGCCTCCTGCAATTTTGGGGGTTTTTGACACTTTTAAGCCTTCTAGCCTTCTGTCCTCCAATCCATCAACTTACGAAGTTGCCAAATGATGCTTTGAGCTCCTAATTGCTCCTTTCTTGTCACATGACTCCATAATACCTGCAAAATGCAAAAGAAGCGTAAAACGCAACTAATACATAAAAATTAGCAAAGAAAGCATAATCAATTGATATTCTTAGAGAGGTGTTTTAAACACCTATCATTTGCCGTGCCTCCTTGCTTCTGGTCGAGGCTTCTAGGACCAGCGATATTTATGTATTAATAGTTTGCCCCTTTTCTTGAGGTTTATTTTGAATAATCCTTCAAGAAAACCTGTTTCACGGCTCCTTCTCTCATTCTTTCAGTTGGGAATGTATGGCTTCTTCATACTTTAAACCTCATCCTTCTAAGCGCCAGAGTGTCATGAGGTGTATGTTCGTCTTCCTCTTGTTGTCATCTGTTTTTGCAGGTGCGTTCTACTTTGCTTTCGTCGGTGGGTATATCTATCTTCTTTGATTGGTAAGCGTGTATACCGTGTTCGTCTCAGTAGGTGTGTCTACCGTCTTCATCTCAGTAGGCGTGTCTACCGTCTTCGAATCAGTAGGTGTGTCTACCATATTCGTCTCAGTAGGTGTGTCTACTGTCTTCATCTCAGTAGGTGTGTCTACTGTCTTCGTATCAGTAGGTGCATGTGTCTACTGTCTTCGTCTCAGTAGGTGTGTCTACTGTCTTCGTATCAGTAGGTGTGTCTACTGTCTTCATCTCAGTAGGTGTGTCTACTGCAATTGGAAACCTCGTTAACTTCTATTTCAGGCATTTCAACCTTCTTGGGTTAAGCATTATCTTTCAACCATCCTTGGCCAGGGGATGATTTAGGACATTAACCTGGGAAAAAGACTTTCCCACTCGAGGCGACGTGTGAGTATCTCTATCATTGGGATTCTTATGTTTCGCCTCATACATATTAATGAGGATCTTAGAGATGACCTGTGATCAGCAGGTATGCTCCTGTCATGGCAATTGTTCTGTTGCGCTTAGGCTGCTGGCAATTGTTCTGTTGCGCTTACGTCGCTGTTACTTTGAAATAATTTTTCCAACCCACTTTTATTCATCCTTTGGTTATCGTAGCATCCTTCATCGGGGAATATAAGACTTCTGAGTTTTCGTTGTTGAAGTTGGTCACATTTCCTTGTTGAGAAGGTCTTCTTCACCTATGCATCCCCTGAGTCGTTGAGTGGCAGCTATTCATTTCTTTGATGTCGTTCGAGTTCTTATTTCTTCGGTGTTGTCATTGTGTGGATCTTTTGTATGGACCGAGTTTGCTTCAGGAGCCCTTCTCCGATGTTATTGTTGTAGTGTTTGCCCCTCGTTGCCTTCGGGAAGGACTTGTTGGAGGTACCGGGAGGCAAGGATCCTCTCTGCAGGGTAGAACCCTATGCTGTCGTGAGTGTCGCAATCCCTCTCTTCTGTGTAACATGTGTCTGTTGTCATAAGCTGGTGCGGTCCTTCGGGTATGTGATTTTGGCTATGCAAGCTCCGTCGTAGTTGATTCTTTTTGTGTTTTTCTTGGAATATATTCTCGGTTAACCCCTCTGCACTGGTAGATTTGTTGTCCCTTGCCTGGTTGGCTATGTCGTGATATTCCTTTCTTGGTTTTCACTCTGCGTATCTTCATCTGGTTGTTGATTCGCTTTCTTCTTGTTCTTATCATACTGAAAAGTTTTCCTAGTCTTGGTGTCTTCTGGCTGTGCTCCTGTTCTCCTATGGTTGAATTGTGTTTTTATCATTGCCGAAGTTGCGTTATCTGACTTGTGTCTCTGTCTTTAGTGCTACTTCGTCCCTTGGCGGTATTTATATCTTCGTTGATGCTTCGTCCCTTGGTTGTAGTTGTGTCTCCATCGGTGCTTCGTCCCTTGGTTGTAGTTGTGTCTCCGTCGGTGCTTCAACCATGATTGATTAATAAACATTTTTATTTTTAATCGCAGAGAATTTAATGTTGACGAGTTTCGAATTCAAATCACTGTCGCAACTTGCCCATCAAGTTTTAAGGGGAGACAGTTGCATCCATTTGCTCCAAATTGTGCCTCCATCTTTGGATATCATCGTCTAATAACTTTACCACTGTACTATCAGTCACACCCTTAAATGCACCTTGCACTTTTTCTTAAGGATTGACCCGGCACACAGTAGTTCTCTTACCAAAATGGTTAACTCACTATGTTCAGCCTTATAAGATTGCACCTTTGCAATCAGCAACACTTCTACGCGAGTTTATGCAACAGAAGACTTTACTTGTTTACTTGGCCTTTATTTTTAACTCTTATTGCATCCCATAATGCCAACAAAGCTCTTTACTAATGCATACGAATATAACAATAGAACATAACACACAGGCTTTATACTAATGAAAACCTTTTCATTAAGTAAAGGGAAGATACACATAATTCTGTCCAACCAATGGACTACAAGCTTATTTCTAATCTAAGCCTACAACTCACTCCTTTGTTACAATGGTGCCTCTCAAATTCGAAGACTACTGACTACAAACTTTCTCTGGCCTATTTATGGTGGTAAACCAATGCCAAATCGTGCGCAACCGCTGCACAAGCCATGGCCAGACATCTTGCCATTGGCAGTTCCTGTAACCGCCAAGCTTCCTAACTGCTAGCCTTGTTGTAGGCCAAACAATGCTCCACTTGTTCCTTTCAGTTACTAGGGCCAAAGACGGTTATTCTAACCGTTCTTTATCATCCTTCTAATCAGGCCACGCGGCCAATGTTTAACCTTCAAATGGGCCTTTACCATGCCATGCTGCGCATTCTCGTCAAGGCCATGTGCTACACTTACTTGGACGCCACAAACAGTGCATACACATACTATTAAGCCTTCTAAACTCGTGCATAGCTTTGGCCACATGCATTAAGCTTACTTGCTACCTTTGGCTAAGTACGGACTTGCAATACGCGTTTGGCAGCGCTATTGACTCTCATGCATTTCCAAAGCCTTGGCTAAGCTTTGGCCTAATGCCAAGGTCATTCCCTTGACCTTTTCCATGTCCTTGATTGCATACTTGAGCTGGACCAACTCAAAATCCTCGGACACTTGACATTGACCAATCAATGTCATATGCATGTCAAATGCATATCAAATGGTCTTCTTTGTCTTAGCTTAATGTCACTTCCTTGTCAGACTATGAAGCTACATTTGCTAGGCCACTTATGTACAGAGTAATACTAGCCTACTAGGTGACATTGCCATTAACAAAAATTTATACTTAGGTTTATGGATGCTCCTCCATGGATGCAAAGATTACAGATCAAAGAACAATTCGGTTATTCGGCTTACTAGTTAACATCATCATATATAAACTCAACTAACAACCAATACATCTCAATTATTGCCGCTACAATCACATACTCCTCCCTAGCCAAACATTATTGATGAGCATATCTTTCGATGGGTATCGGTTGTTGTTTGTTTGTGTGTATTGGCAATTTATCTGCCATGAAAAATCTATTATTCTTTTTTATCCCGTTTGTGCTTGGACCATGCAACAGGGACAGCACTTGGTGCCTTCTATGGTGGGCTAGAGCGCTGAATGCCCTCCGGCTCCGGGTTAGCCATTTGCAATTCGCATTAAACCCTATAATTTCAGAATGTTTTACTTAGCTGAGATTAAAAGTAGGGAGTTCTCTTAATTCTTATAGCTTTTGGTCCCACCAAAATAAATTATATCCAATCACAAACCTACAAAATATTTTCTCTAAGTTTTAATCTTCCGTGAACCCAAACTCTATTATTCGTAAACCCTATCACTTTCTCTCCGTCTCTTCTCTACTTTCTCTAAATCACTCAACAACCCTAAGCAGCTAAATCGTATCATGTTGGTAAGTAAAAACATAATTTTATTCCTTCGAATCGTGCTCTCAATTTTATTCCTCTATTTCTTCTTCTTCGTTCTCTTCTTTTCGCTCTTTTCTTTCTACTTTTTCTGACAGATTTTTTCTGCTGTATCTATCGTTTTCTTCTCTTTTTTTTTGTTCTGATTTTTTATCTCAAGGGTTGCAGAAAGAATTGTTCCAGCTCTCTAAACAAAGGCGATTGCAAACTAGGTCTTCTCAACCCAGCAATCTAACTTCTTTCGATTTCAATTATCTGCTAATTTTTCCTTTTTTCGTTTGATTTTGATTTTATTTAGTTTGTATTTGTTCAGCAGCCGCAAACAAGGGTTTATCAGGTTTTATGCCAGGTTAGTTTTTTATGGAGTACTTCTTAATTTGAGTTTATCATTCCAATTGATCAAAAGCTAAAAAATCTCATATCTTTAACGTCCTATAAAGAATCGGTCACTTGAAGAAGATAAAGATGTATCTTCAGTACTTTATTCACCAGTATACATCTGAGTTAACCGGCTCAACTGTGACATAATAAGGTTTACTTACTGATGAATATCCTTTCAATTTCACGGGATTAAATTCTCCACTTTTTTATTATTCTTTCAGATGTTCTATATATTTTATGAAAACAACTACTCTAAGTCCAATCAAGTCAGACTTGAATTCAGAAGAACTCGGAGCAATGCACTGCTCTAGAAGTCCAATCAACTACTCTATGTGTGTATTTTTTCCATCAATGCTCAAAACTGATATTCATAACAGTCTGCTAGAAGTCTATTTCGAACTTCTTTTATGGTTGATTAAATTGAATCTCCTTAATATAGATATATTTATGTCAAATATGCTTAGCTCTATTTCATACTTCCTTTATCAGCCTTAGTTGTAATTACTTAATGTAGAAATAACCTTATCATGATTCATCCAGTTGGATTGGTGATGGATCTTGGGGTAGGTTATGTACCCCTAGCGTCATTTCTATTTTTGAGTAATTCCCTAGGAAAGTGTTGGCTCGGCATTTATATCAAGTATCTACATTCCTTTCTTTTTAAAAGTACTTAATTGCAAAACTATCTCGGACTCCTTAAGATTATTTCACATTTGCATGGGTATCGGGTACTTCATAAAATTTGACACTTTTAGTTTCTAGCTTTTTAAGAAAGTGATATTTGTTCTTTTGAAATATACTATCATTTGAGTGGCTGTTGACCCGATGTAGTCCTATCTGATAATATAATGGGCAGTTTATACAGGTAGTTACGCGGAGGATTGGTTGTTTTCACTGGGTTTTCCAATGAATAGATTGAGTTATACTGGTGCATACCTATCTTGGGATCACACCTTTAATGAGTTACCTATTGGATATTGCTACCTCTTTGGTGGTTTTGTTTGTACTGGTAGACTAGATTTTTTTTTTTCTATTGTTTTCTTGCTTGCTGATAATTTCTTCTATTGTTATTCCCAAGGTTCTGGGTCCTGTGAGGTTTCACCAACTATGTTTCCTCCAAAGATTAGGTAGGTTGCCCTCTATGGATGAGAATAGTTACAGATTCTGGGTTGATTGTGCTGGCTCTCCATTCTGATTCTCAAGATACTCTATTACTTATGCTCTATCCAATGAGCCATCAAGGCTGGAATCACGTAAATTAGGTGACGGCTTTTGGTGTAGCACTACTGCGATCGTGGGAATTCCTAATCTGCTTATCAGCATTTCTGCTCCCTCTTTTCCACCTCCTTTCCGGTCACTGTTCTCATTCTCTGGCTTTTTCTTTCTCGCGATTCCTTATCCGTTCATTATAATTTTGATTTACGAGTTTAGTTAATTTCTCGGAGTTGTATTTTATTCAATTTATTTTTTGTTTTTATACTGCAGGAGATAATGACTTAATTGGAAGATTGGGTTCTCTCTACACTTTGCAGTGATGCAAAAATGACTGTAGCTGAAAAGTGAAAAGAGAACATGCGAGGTTGCTGTTGTTGGTGATGCAAGTATGTATTTGGATCAATCCTTATCGATGGGTGATGGAACTCATTTATGACGGGTGTGTGGATGTTTTCTTACTGTTTATGTTTGTAATTATTTGCTTGGTTGTTAAACTTAAAACAGGTGGAAAAAAGATGTGCACCTTTGTGTCGGTGGTGGTCTTTTATCTCAAGCAAAGCAGAACAGGGTTTCATAGAGAAGGCTGGGCAATCCAGTGAAAGAGGCAGTGTAAAGATGAAAGTCCTTGCATGAGAGTAGTGAAGAAGAAACCTACAAGGGACAATTAGTGTGGGGGCTCCTCATTCA